>JAMKQA010024273.1:0-34009 GCA_024699735.1 Posidonia australis
GAAAGAAAAGAAAAAGAAAGAAATGGCACGCAAACTGAGACAGCTGTGCATCTTCCAACCGGACTCCAAATTGGTCCCAGATCACAACCAGATGCACATGAAACCACCCACAACCACACACAACCAAGAAACAACAGATTATCCATTAATAAACCATTAAACACAATATTACAAATAATACATGGTTTATCAAATAGAAATGGATAATCAGGCCCTGATGTTACAGCCATGCTCCGCATTTGCTGCCTTGTTGCCCTTTTTGTTTGCATTTATCATTACATGCATGTCTTTTGCTTGCTAAGTGTTTTCATTTACACATTTGCTATGCTACTACACTTGCACATGCCAAGCTACCTACCTTTTGATCTGATGAATGTTTTCCTTCTCACCATCATGTTAACACAACACTTGTGCATACCCTGATCATGCTTTTTGCCTGATGTATGCTTGCTTCCTTGCCATCCTTCGATGTTTTCTTCCTTTTTGGCACTCTGCTATGCCTAGGAGAATAGAGACGTGTTTGCCTTTCCCTCCTAGCTTAATCTAAAAGACACAAAAAGCAAGCAATAAGGCATAACTAGAGACAAATCCACACTATCCCCTAGCTTAATAAAACACACAAGTAAAACACACTAAAACATATTGCATCTATGAACATTCTAGAAACATGCATCTTCTTCTCTCCTGTGTCTCCTATAATTTGTGAAGGACAGTTCTAGTCCCCCATTTTTTGGCTTTGGCATAGGACGTGTAGCCAAGCTGTCCCCCCTTGTCCAAGGGTCGAGTTAGTGTTAGTAAAGGATACAGTTAACCGCTACTACATGAGTTGAGACTCCCAACGCACCACCTTTTTACCTGAGCTTTGGTCGGGATTTAGCGTGGGAACCTTACTTTCTGGCTTGTGTCAAATCTCAAACACATGAGTGAGTCCTGAATGGGTAGTCCACTCAAGACATGCATGGTAAAAGAGCGCACACTAGGACATTCATCTGCATGTTTGCCATTCATGCCATCCTAACAACTTGCTTTCTATCTTTGTCCAGGTTCTAGCACCAATTTGTTCTTGCCTGTACCCACAGGTAGCTTGGTACGAGGTCCTCAGCCAGAGATCAAGCATCTTCGTCGCAGGTGGCCTCTCATGGTCATTCTCATTCCTGCACCTGAGCTATTTGTTGCTTTCAACAATAGCTAGTCTTAGAGCTCGTATGCTTGCCTTTCACCATAGCCCCATTCGTGCCGGCTTGTGGTCAGCCATGGCCCAGTTAACTAGCAAGCCTCCTGTTGTCGTTTTAAAGGGGGTCTCGAGCTCGACCCCTCCTTCTTTCGCTTTGTCTTCAACTATTTCTCCTCCCTTCCATGCGTTCCAATTTGGGGTGCATGGGGATTTTGTACCCATTTTGGGGCATGAGCAGACATAAATCGATCTGGGGCCCATCACCAAGTCCACTATGGTGACCACCACGCAAGTTCCAGAAGTATTGCCAACTGCACCCCTTTCCCTGGGCTCGCCTACTTCAAGAATCCGATCAGATACGACTGTTTCAGTTGTAGGGTCCATCTCTATTCCACCTTTTGTTTTGTCCTGTTACGAGTCTTTTGTCGTGCAAGCTCAGCATCTATGAGCTTTGGCTCAGAAGCTGGAATGCTTGGCCCTTTCTCTTGATCTCACCACCTCTCTTCCTCTTTTGGCCCTTGAGATTCTAGTGAAGCCCACTTTAGCAATGCAGGCTCATCCCACTACACTTTTGCCCTTGCTATCACCCTAGCTCCTTACTACTCTAGCAATGGGGGTGTTATCTCTACCTCTAGCACCATCACTGCATTCTACACAGATGCAACTCCATCACCTGGTGGCCAACCCTTTGGTTTGGCAAGAGCACAACACTTCTCGAGCCCGTTGCCTGGAGCCATGTCGGTGCCATAGTTACTGCTCTCGTCGTTTGCACCTCACACAACACAACATATTGCTCGTCCGCACTCTTTGCATTAGATTCAAGTCCCTACACACATTACGCACACACACACCACAGTCGAGCCAGTGCACCATGTCATGTTAGTTCGACAGGGACATCAGTGAAGGCAAAGACGACAACGTCGCAAGGAAGGCGACTTCAATTCACTGCCTTAGTCCTTGGACGACATCTTTTCGAATGTTGCATCACTCCTACAGCTACCAGAACTTTTCCCACCACCAGACCCTTTGCAGGGTGGTATTGAATGAATCGGTTCTACAAGTTTCATCAAGCCGGCAGACACTCGACAAATGAGTGCCTCACTCTCTAGAGTGATGTCTAGGATTTGTTCAATAATGGGACCAATGTCATCAATGCTCAAGAGCCAACACCAGCACCTAGCTCTACACACACCATCCACCGTCAAGCTGGTGTATCACGTCGCATCGACTTGACAAGGACTGCAACCAAGGCAACAACGACTATGTTGTGCCTATGGGTGGGGATTTGGGGGTGATGTTGGTGTAGATGATGTCGTGTCCACTCATGTCAACACCTTTTGTTGTGATCGCCACTTGTCCTTTGCTTTCGTCGATTGACAAGACACCTTGCAGGAGTTATTGTGGTGGATAATGGTGGTGGGTTCCCTGTTCACTAGAGCAGCTTCGTCACGCTACATAGTATCCTTCCTTTCAAAACAAACAAGAAAAACAAATACGAATTAGACTAAGTGTAGCAAACAAAATATGAAATAGCAAATAAACAAATCTAACAGTAACCGAGGGGTGGTTCCCTACATACATATGCCATGGGCTATTTTTACGAATGCAATAATATGAGAAAAAAAATGAATTGATTGAAAGATACTCCCTTCACCCTCGTATGCTATGGAGTGGATGGAGGAAGTGGACGTGGAGCTCTGGAAGTGCACTTTGGCATTGGATTGGTAGGATCTCTATGGACCTAGGTTTCTCAAAGGATTTCGATTGGGCTTCGCCTGGTTTCTCTCTCTCTGGGCAACCTCTCTTAAATTTTGGAAGGCCTCTCTAGAACTCAAGGTCTGGGGGTCTATTTGTAGATGTTAAGATGTGAGATATCTCGTTAAAATGGATTTTAGAAGCTTCTAGAAACAATTCAGTTCGAAAATGGGATATTTTGAGCTCGTCGATATTCTATTTTCCACCATGGAAAAATAGACAAAAATATCTCTTTGGGCCTAGTCACCGCTCATAGTGGCACTGAGTTCTAAATATCTCTATGTTTAAAAATAAAATTCAAAACTGATTCAACAAATATCTAACAACTATAAACAACTCGTCATGATATTTTCACATTCTCTCGAAATTGCTAGAATGTTCTAGAAAATATTTGAATTCAAAATCAAATTTTAAATCCAAATTCAAAAACCAAAATCAAATTTAAAAGGTAAAATTGCTAATAATTACAAGAATTATGTTGAATATATCTATAACAAATTCCAATCTTGTAATTAAATAGATATTTGGAAATTAAGCACGTGTTGAAATTATCTTTTTAAATTATTGATAATTCTAGCGTTTAAAAAGTGATAATTAATATCATATCTCGTTTTTGAACATGATAAAAATATATGATAATGAAATCAACATCATCCATTATTCTAGAAGTTTCTGGAATTATCTGCATTGATAAAGATTTATATGATATTCCATAAATATATAACTACTTAGAAAATCCTAGAAATTAAAATAATCGTGGAAAAAATCATGATAATACTTATAAATATCCCATATATTATATTAAAGCCCGAGATCACAAATTATCTATAGAGAGACGTCTAGGATGTCAGGTGCCTACTGAGATGGTGTCGAAACACCTCGTCGCCTATTTGATCGGTGACGAGATTTGTCGCCTATACACATGGCAGCTAGACTTGTCGCCTATCTCAAAGGCGTCTTCCTGGTCATTTGTATTTTACCCCTTGTATTTTACGTTAAATCTTGAGAAATTCCTTAAAAGCCCAAAAAAATACTTCGAAATCACACGAAACCATAAAAACATCTTCTTTAAGCTCAGAGTACTCAAATCTACCACCAATTTGAGTAAGATGAGAGCATTAGCTCTGCCACAGCTAGCGACTCACACCAAACAATGTTGAAGGAACCCAAGCCTAACACCAGCTTGAGTGGGTTAGCTCTGCCATAGCTAACAACCTTGAACCAAGTAAAATCAAGAATGTTTGAAAAAAAACATGAAATGTCTAAAAAATAGAGTAGAAGATCCCTAGCCTTGTGATCTGGGGTGCTTCAAAGGTTCCTATCCTAAATGGACTCTAAAAAAGCAAAAATGGGATATCTACAGATGACCCTCCTTGGAAGTGATCTTGGAACAAGATTGGCTCCAAGGTAAGAACGATATTACCATTGAGCATTTCCGAAAAAGGGGAGCTCACTCTCAAATGGTTTGCCACGGTTGGACCAATAAATGAAGAATAAAAGAGGAAACATACTCGATTTCAGAGCTATGTGTCATAACAGAGTGGTTCATTTAACATTGTCGTCATATTAAAGGCTCAGTCATGGAGGGGTCTAGTCGTTTTCGGAGCTACATGTCATAGCCGGATGTCAAGACCATGTCAACAATATAGAGATGTCACTTCAATGAGGCAAAAACTAAGGATGGTCATGCGACGTAACCCTAGCACCGACTTGGAGTGAAAAGGAGATGATCGTGGGACAGTACCCTAGCGCTAATCGAAAATAAAAATGGGTTTATGGCTTCTCGTCTGAGTGCTTACTCGGATTGGAATAGCAAAAGGATAGGTGAGACTTAATTGGTTCTAGGAGGATCACAGTTCTAAGGTTTCTAACTCTCTTAAAGAACATTGCTCCATTAGCGCCTCCACTTCCAATGCATGGATGCATGATTCCAGCAAACAATGATGCAAAATGCAAGATATTGGGTCAACATACGATGCAATGATTGGTCAGTATGGCAAGTTAGGCTGGTGGGGTATGGGTGGTCCCTAACCATATAGACATATGCAAAATGCATGAATGTAATTTGTTGTAGTCAGGTGTTTTCCGTCCTCGAGTGTGACCAGTACTCTCAAAAAAGGACCATCATCCTACAACTCGACTTGACAAAC
This sequence comes from Posidonia australis, assembly GCA_024699735.1. Classification (NCBI taxonomy): domain Eukaryota; kingdom Viridiplantae; phylum Streptophyta; class Magnoliopsida; order Alismatales; family Posidoniaceae; genus Posidonia; species Posidonia australis. The sequence goes on from JAMKQA010024273.1 coordinate 5,080, forward strand.
AAAGGAGTTCTATGAAAACAGAACCGGGTGAGGGAGTGAACCCTTCCTTTGCAAACTAGGGTCATAGTTTGGCAAAGGAATAGCAAAAGGATAGGTGGGACTTAATTGGTTCTAGGAGGATCATAATTCTAAGGTTTCTAACTCCCTTGAAGAACATTGCTCCATTAACGCCTCCACTTCCAATGCATGATTCCTAAATGCATCGATGCATGATTCAAGCAAACAACAATGCAAAATGCAAGATACAGGGTCAACATACGATGCAATGAATGGTCTTTATGATAGGTTAGGTCGATGGGGTATGGGTGGTCCCTAACCATAAAGACATATGTAAAATGCATGAATGCAATTTGTTGTGGTTAGGTTTTTTCCGTCCTCAAGTGTGACCAGTACTCTCAGAAAAGGACCATCGTCCCACAACTCGATGTGACAAATAAAGGAGTTCTATGAAAATAGAACCGAGTGAGGGAGTGAACCCTTCCTTTGCGAAACTAGGGTTTGCCTCTTGGTCAAAGCTGTGTCAGTGTACACGGTCGGGACTCCAAAGGCGGAAGCCCATTACTTGATGTGATACACGATTGGAACTTTAATGCACACAATGGGACATGATGCAACCACGCGGTGGGACAAATGTGATGCACATGATGGAACTTGATGCAGCCACATGGTGGGACTTGATGTACTAACACCTGGTGGTACCTGCACACTCAATAGCATGTTAGTAATCAAAGGGTGTACATTTCCCTTCCTTAAAAGAATTGGCTAGGAAAGATACTGTAGTGCTTCCCTTTACTCCCCCACACTTACGATTAGGTAGAGGGAATTAGTTCTAGCCTCAGCTTGGAGATGAAAAATCAGATCCCAATGGACACCGATTATGAGTCATCCGTAGATGTTCTAAAGATCATTGCAGGGCAATGTCTTTGTGGAGAAAAACGCACCCAAGTTGTGAAGAGATGCTTGGGTAGGATGCCTAACTCCAAAGCCTAGTAGGTCGATTATTGCATCACTGGCCAGACCAACTCCTATTTCCTTACTTACTAGGTCTTCACTTTTAGGTAAGGTGGATGACACTACCTATTATTTGTTTTTGTTTTTTTTCGATTTTTCTGGTTTTCTGATTTTTTTTGTTTTTGGATTTTTGGATTTTTTTTTTTTCAAGTTTTTTTGGATTTTCTATTTTTGTTTGGAATTTGAGATTCTTTTGATTTCTTTTTTGGAATTTTGGATTTTGCTAATTTGTTTTTTTTTTATTGATTGATGATCAATGTAGTTACAGCCTTCCCTCTCATATATCCAGCGTTGCTACCAAGTATTATCCAAGGTGAGAGAGTTTTCCCTTTTGTCATGCCTTAACCCATTAAAGACTTTGTTCCACACCCTAAGCCTTCCTAGTTTGCCACTTCCTTATCCTATTTGGTCTTTGAACACTCAAGGCAGCTTCATCTTTGCCTATGTGTGAAAGAGGATGGGGGAGGTTCAAGGTTTGACAAGCTCTCGACATTGGCTTAGGTTCTGGTGTCGCTCACCGGTGGTTGATCCTAATGTGCATTTATTTCCCCAGGGTTTTCTTTCATTTCAGCTCTAGACAACTTCTTTGCTGTCATCTTCGCCCCTCTCTCTCTCTCTCTCTCTCTCTCTCTCTCTTTTGGTTAATTGGGCAGCTTCTTTGCTACCGTCTTTTCAGCTCTTTTTTTCTTATTTGGCAGGTGTCTACCCATCACTACTCATTGAGACTTATACTATGATAGTACAGTTGCCAAGCTTCAATGGTCTCGCACCCATTTGGAGTGTTCTGTCAAAAGATATTTATTATAGATGGGCTGAATCACTCCTCTTTATTTCAAATGCTCATTCCCTCTTTATGTGTTGTCTAAGTTTGGCTCGTTACATAGCGCTTATCCATCACTACCTTCTAGGACTTATGCGAAGATTCCATGCTATGCCAGGTGAGTGGCTTTTATGACACGCCATAGCTCTGAGCTTTCCTTACACTTATCTCCCCGTGCAATGTATGTGAGAGCATAGGACAGTGTGGGTTACCCTAAGTATCTATTTCCTTGTAGGCTCTGGGAGTGACCTTCCTTCCAGCTCAAGGCTAGGTCTTAGGACTCGTTTGAGTGTAGACAAACTGATCAAGGATAGTACTTCTAGAGTACATGTAACTTCTACAGATCTGAGGAGGTCTTCAGGTCATCCAACCCATTGGGTGGACATTCCCTAGGTGTTATAGTCTCTACTTAAGGAAGAAAACCCTAGATAATAGGTTGGCAACCTTGCTTAACGTTCTCAGTGGTTGGGTGTATGACTCACACTCATCGATCATCTTCATTATTATTGTTTTATTGCTGTTTCAACGTAGTCTAGTATGCAGAATAAAGGAAAATGTTAAGAAAAGAAAGAAAATTAATGTCTTGTTTACATGTTTTGGAAAATGAAATGACCTTGCCCCTAGTTAGGCTCATTCGAGGCCCTTACTTCCCTCCCTAGATGGAGGGGCTTACCTGTGGGGTAGTTGTGGTAGCCTACCCCTGGTGTTGAAGTTTCAAGTACTGGTGGCGCATCTTTGTGTTTTTCCTTTGGTTTGCACCTAGTCCTCACCTTTTCAGGGTCGTTGTCTGTCTCCTCTAGACTTGGTTCACCTGTTACTGAATGTCGAGGTGTCAGTGGTGCATCTTCCAATTTTTCTTTAGGTTTGCGTCTAGTCTTTGCCTTTTCAAGGTCACAATTGGACTAATCTTGACATGGTTGCTGTAGCATGCCCCTGGTGGCTTGGTCTTTATGCGAAGGATCCATCAAGATTCCATTATGACGGCAAGGTCTCCTCGAGTCCCTTTCAAGCTGATGTATTTAGTGATGCCCCTAGCGGGCTCCTTTTCCTCTATAGGATCAGGCAGCTTGGGTGGCAACTCTTCTTTAGCATGGGCAACTTGGGGATGTTGGTAGAGTAAGTTGATTGCAGCTTCTAGGTAGTACCAGTCTGAATTAGCATACTCATCGTAGATGGGCCGCATGTTGACATCTCCCCCCATCAAGACTTGGAACATCTGAGAATCTGTCCCTTCCTTATACCAAGGGTTTGTGTCGTATCATTCTTCTAAAGGTTCTTCATCATATACCTCCGGTGGGGGGTCATTCTTCGCTTAGTTTTGGTGTAGTGGATTCCCATGCTATCCTGGAATCTACCTAGTGGTTAACTCTGACAATAATCACTTCCCCTTCATATTTGAATTTGAGAAGTTGATGTACAAGGGAGGCAACAGCACCAATTTCTACAAGCATGGATCGTCCTATGATTAATGGTTCAACCAGATCATGCTCCATTACTATAGTCATGGTGCTACTGGTGAGGGGACCTATAGTGACGTCAAGCTGAATTATCCCGACCGCTTTCCTTTGACTAATGTCATAAGCTATGTAGGGGATGTGGTGCTCGGTAATCCCTATTTCTTCAATGTCCAGGGACTTCAAGGTGTATAGGGAGCAAATGCTTTTGCGGTACTAGTATCGACGAGTATCATGTGGAGCAAAACTTTGTGATGATCTCTCTTATTAGTTCGGAGTGGTCTTCTTCCTCATCCTATTGGCTATCCTGGGATGCATCATCATCCTGAGTTTCGCATCCCTAAGTTTCCTCCCAGGGTTCGTCTGCATCCTCCTTTAACCATATCCCGAGCTCAAGCATTGCTGGTGGATCTTGCTCTTCTTTGTCGGCACTTAGCGGCTCTAGGTCAAGGCTTGTTTGCACATGCTCGATGGTCACCAGCTTTGGGATTATTGGCTCGTCATCCTCAACCTCTATGTTGGCTATTGGATTGTTGTGTAGAGTATCTTGGTGAATCTCGCATTGTTTTCCTTGAGCTCTTAGCCTTGCTTTAAGATCGGGCCACATGATTTCCCCTCAGTCATTTAGTTCATAGATATTGTCTTTGACCGTGAAACACTCCTCAAGAGTATGCCCATTCTTCTGATGGTATGGGCAGTACTTGGATAGATTGGCACTAGGAACGTTTGGGGTAGGCACTAGAGGTTGTATGTCTCCACTCTCTACTAGTATTCTGTAGACGTCGGAGAGTGGCTCTGGAAGTGGTGGGTAGTTCTTCCTCTTAGGCCCATATTGTCGAGGTGGAGGAACAACGTTATAGCTCTTTTGCCTCTATGGTTACCCCAGTTGGGCGTAGGCTTGGTGGTTTGGCAGCTACTGACATTGGGGTTGTTGTTACTACAGCAGTTGCCATTGCCCTTGCTAGTAATATGGATGGACAAGTTGAATCTGATATGGTATAGACCGTGCTGGCTTCCATTGGTGCTGAACTAGTGGTTACTAGTATTGGATTGGCTGATTCTGATTCTATGCTGTGACTTGAGCCATACCGCCTGTGGTACCCTCATGTGTGTAGCCTGAGGTCTTCTTCTTGCCCCTTCCATCGTACTCTTGGAATGATAGTTCCCATTTGTCGCGAAGGACCCTTGTGGCTCTATCGTATAATTGAGAGTACGTGTTGAAGTCGAGTAGTCCTGCCCTTAGTGCACCAATTGTGTTTAGGCGATGACTTCGACTGGCTGGCTCTCCGGTATATGAAAATCAAATCTGGTAGCCATGTCTCACCATCAACTTGTAAAGGTGACGAAGTCTTCGTCAAGCTTCATCTTTTCAGTGAGGAGATCAATTAGAGTGGGCTTGTGCTGGATGCGATGGACATAATGCTATAGGAACTTGTCCAACACAATCTTAGAGTTGCTGAGGTCATATGCTGTGAGCATGTTGAGCCACCTCAGTGTTTCTCCTTCCAGACTCTTGAAGAATAGGTACACTGTAAGCTCATTGTCATGTTGATAGGGAAGGTCGTCCATGGTGAATGTGGCTAGATAACTTCGTGGATCACCTATCTTATTATACTTTTGTGACATTTGAGCCTGATTATCCATTTCTATTTGTAAATCATGTAATTAATTTTAAAATTGCTTAAATGATTTATTAATGGATAATCTATTGTTTCTTGGATGTGTGAGCTTGTGGTAGGCCTTCTATGCACCTGTTTGTGATCTGGGACCAATGTGGAGTCCGATTTGACGATGCACAGTCGTCTCGTTTCGCGTGCCAATCTTTTCTTCCTTTCCTTTTCTCCTCTCTTTTCCTTTCCTCTCAAGAGCCCGCACCATTTTTCTGTCTCCTTCCTTCCCTTCCCCTCACCGACCCCTACCACCAACGACGCCAGCCCGTGCCTTGCCATATCTTTCGACGCAATGGGTGGCTTGCGCGACGCGAGTGGGAAAAGGATAAAGGGAGGCTGCAGCATGCGAAGAGAGCAGGAGGTGACCAAGAAAGGAGAAGAGAAAGAGGGACGACGTGCAACCGAGGAGGTGGTGAGCTGCTCATGTGTTCCGCCGGTGCGAGGAGGCTTCGCCGAGGTGCGAGAAGGTTCGCCGGAGTGCGGGGAGGGTCGTCGAAGGGTTGAGCCAGGTACACAACCCCTTTCCCTTCCTTCGTTCAGTGTTTCATTAACAATGGGTTAATTGCATGAAAATTGAGATAAATGCATTAGAAATTGTGGAAAAATCATGAAATGAATGGTAATGTGTTATATAACATGAGAATATAGATATCATGCGGTTAGGATTGGTTTTTGTGGGGGAAATGCAATTTTGGGGTTAAAGGCTACAATAGTCGTTTTTGAGCCCCTTCCCCTTATGATTTCCATATGAACTGTGTGGTGGATGGAATCATGAATGGTTTGTGGGGTTTTGAAGTAGACTCAAGGATCTACACCCCATGATTTATGGATGATTTATGATGGGTGTTACTCCCACTTGGGCGATTTTTTGTACCACGCGAAACAGGGGTGTGCCCTGTCTGCGAGGAATTCGGTATGCCAAAATCCTGACAGATTAAGCCAGATCCTGGAATTCGGTATGCCGAAATCCTAGCAGATTAAGCCAGATCCCGGATTTCGGTAGATCGAAATCCTCCGATCGACCGAAATAGAGGGTCTCGGTATACCGAAGATGTTCGGTATACTGAAATAGGGAATTTCGGTATGCCGAACTGGAGATAAGGTCTGTCGTTTTTGCCCTGAACCTGGTATACTTAAATATGGATTTAAATGAATGATAAATGGTTTTAAAGGCATGTTGAGCATATATTAATAATGTTTTCCCCATGTATTGACATAGAGGAATGTGGCTCCCAAATAAATAGATTTGGGCATGGTTTTGGATTTTGACCACATAAATGAATGAAAGGGATGATTTTGTGTGGTTTTGGGCATGAGACCTAATTTATGATTTTAAGCATGGTTTTCATGGCTTGAGTTGGGACCCCAGTGGAGGGTCAAGTATTGCAAGGAGATAGAATCCTGCAACGAAAAGAATGAAATGGAAAATGGTTTTGAAAAAAAGTTTAAAGAGTTTTGAAATGGAACACTAATAATGTGTTAAGAGACCACGAGGATTGGTGTCAACAACGTGGTAGGAGTATGAGGCTCCAATTAACTAGTTGCCAGACACAACTGTGGTTGCCGAGCTTGAGACGATGTAGGCTGAGCCTGGGTTTTTATACCTAGTTGTTGGGGTCATTGACGGTGTAGGTTGAGCCTAGGTCGTTGTACCTAGTTGTTCGGGTCACCAAGCTCGTGATGGTGTAGGCTGAGCCTAGGTTTTTGAGCCTAGTTGTTCGAGTCAATGACGATGTAGGCTGAGCCTAGGTCATTGGACCTAGTTGTTCGGGTCACCGATTGGGCGTCAGACAGAGACGTATCCCCATGCACATATGAAAATGAAATTGAGTCCGATTGGCCGAGGCGGTGACATCCCACATGGGGAATTTCATCGCGGCAGTGCAGGAAGGTAGGGGAAAGGATGTCCTCACCTACTACTTGTGCGCCTAGTTACCCCTGATCAAGGTAACAACAGTAATGAAAAGTGGAAATGAATAAAGAAAAAGAAATGTGATTTGGTAAGGATTGGACTGATTAAATAGTCCTAAAATCCTGAAATGAAATAATGATGATTTTTTACCAGTTGCCAGCCTGTATTTATGATTTGGTTTTGAGCCCGTGAGGCATTGTGTTTTAGGCTGGACTTGGTCAAAAATGTGAATTTGAAAGTGTGACTCTAGGAAGGAATCCCAAGTATTAAAAAGATATGTTTTGGAAAATGAATTCCAAAGTTTTTAAAAGAAAATGCAAAGGTATGGTTTTGAAAGAAAAGGTGGTTTTGGATTGAGTTTCCAATTGTTTTGAACAAAGAAAAGAAACATAGCTTTTGAAAAGAGCATGGATTTGGGGATTGAATTCCCAAATGATTTCCAATAAAAGAAAAGAGGATTTTCAAAAAGAAAACCAAGTTTCGAAAAATAAAAGGAAATGAGTTTTTATATGGTTTTGCTGAGATTTCATGGTTTGTATGTTTGGGGCGCGTACTGGGTGACTTAGATGTCACTACGCGTGCTTATTGGTTTTCAGGTACAGGCCGCGTGCAGCCGAGTTCCGATGCAGGAGTTGGAGCTTCTAGCCACACATTGTGATCCTGAAGGTGAGCCTTAGTTACAGTTATTTAATGTTTCTGTAATTATTGTAATTATGTTTGATACTGTGTTTTTGTAGCATGCCCGAGATCGGGGCATTACAACTTTGGTGTCTTGGGCATTTTGAAACCCGGTGGCAATATGAATGGTGGAAACTTGGAAGTGTTGAAGCCAACCAGCTCTTTTGAAGTGACCCTAGCTTTTACGAGTGCTTCTGATATCATTCTCTTGATGTCCAAACTCAAAGGAGCTTTTTGCCCCTAGCCTTGGTACCCTTGGAACTATTGTGGCTGAGGAGTACCATATTGAGGAGGGAAGGAGGGTTGAGCCATTATGTAGGACGGGTTTCCCCTAGTTAATGATGTGAAAGGTAGCCTGATGGGGTCCATGTAGTTTGTTAGACAAAGGAGTAGACTGTGGTTGCAAGATACTGCATGGGTGAAGGTGAGGTTGCCCCTATGTAAGGATGTCAAGGGTGGCTTAATAGGGGTGGTGCAACCTATGGGACCAAGGGATAGACTAGGGTAGTAGGATATTGAGCGGGAGGCTGTGTCATCGGGCCTTGTCTTGGGAAATTAATAGTTGGGCTTGGTGATACAGATGTATTTCCTATAAATGGTGTGGCTATTGGGCCCAAGTAGGAGTTTAGGGGGGAGGATCCATGGACATTTTGAATTTGTAGACTAGAGGGACTAAAATGGGCCATGGATTGATGGGTATGGTTAATTGCCCCTTCAGGTGATGTATGGGAATTGATTGACAAAAGGGTACTCCGAGATTGTGCGTAGCTCATCTCTTCCCCTCCTCTCTCAATGGATTGGGCACTATGCGGTGTTGACGTGTTGAATTGAAGCCCAGGCTGGCCCATGGAACTGCTTCCTTGTCCCGTAGATGTCAAGGTGATTGGTGTGTACAAGGGATTCGTGTAAAAGTAGTGAACTTCTAACATCTTGGACAGGTCTCCCTTGATGGTCTTATTGCAAATGACTAAAAAAGAAAAATACTAGTTGTAGACTCTTTATAACACTAAACTACACCCTACTACAAGTGTCTAGGAATGTAAAATAAAATACAAACTCGAATGAAAATGAACACAAAGAAGATGTTTACAACTCTATTTAACTAATAAACTAAAGACCCAGGACTGTATTTGTAACCTTGTAACCTGTAAGCATGCAAGCACACACACCACTCTACAAACAAGTCAATCAGAGCGGTTTATCTAACGTCGCCTATCAATGCAGCATCAAATCATGTTGCCGATCAATCAGTCAAGAGGCACGTGCCCCTGGTTAGTCCAGCAATTGGGATCTATCTTGGACAGACCAACTGCCAGACAAGTCGATTAACAGGCAAGTTTCAAATCAAAACGTGGATTTTGCTTGTTGAAATAATTAATTAATCGCTTGATTAATCCTATGCTCTCTCAACTTGTTTGGTTCCTATGGCAAGGGTGAGACTTTTGGTATAGGTTCTAGGGTCACACAATGGGATTTTTGGTTCTGAGTACCACTCCTTGACATTCGTTAGGGTCCACCAAGAGGGCCTAGACTGTGGGTTTGTCTCTCTGAAGAGGAGCTCGCAACCCAAGATTCTTTCCTTAGGGTTGACCCTAGCAAACCACAAAGCAATAAATAAACAAAAAATAACAAGATATTAAGTATCTAGTAGGGCTTATTACAAACTTAGGGAGAGAGATGGAGTATGAAATAACCACCTAGGACACCATGGATTAACCTTGCTATCAAAGAGATAGTTTCCACCCTAATTGTGGACAAAACAAAGACCTAAGAAAAGATAAAAAAACTAAAAAAATAGGTGGATAGGAATTTTTATCGTTTTTATGCATGCATATTGCTACTGCAGACCGTAAAAAAAACCAACATAGACAATAAAAAATGAAAAGCCTGTAGGAAAATGTTCTGGAAACATAGTCACCAACCAAATAGGCACCTGAACAGGTAGCCACTCATTATGGCAGTGAGTAAGGTCGCTTGGATGGCTGGCAGCTGAAGATCCAAACTCCTATCACTAGAGAAAAAGAATCCGATAAAGGGTTTGGATGTCATGAAACCCTAACCACGTGACTACCCAAACCGAAAACAATACCTAAATCTAAAAATAAATGAAAAATAACAAAATGGAAGAGAAGAACACTCACGTAGCACAAGGGTTGTCTTAAACCTGTGCTACCGTGATCGCCAGACATCTATGGGTGGGGATTTGGGGGTGATGTTGGTATAGATGATGTCATGTCCACTCACGTCAACACCTTTTGTTGTAATCGCCACATGTCCTTAGCTTTCGCGGGTTGATAAGACACCTTGTGGGAGTTATAACGGTGGATGATGATGGTGGGTTCCCAATTCACTAGATCGACGGCAGCATGTCATCCAACAGCTTCCTCACGCTACGTAGTATCCTTTCCTTCAAAACAAACATGAATTAGACTAGGTGTAGTAAACAAAATATGAAATAGAAAATAAACATGACAAATAAACGAATCTAACAATAACCGAGGGGTGGTTCCCCATATGTATATGCCATGGGCTATTTTTATGAACGCAATAATATGAGAAAAAATGAATTGATTGAAAGATACTCCCTTCACCCTCGTATGCTGTGGAGTGGATGGAGGAAATGGAGGCCTAATGGAGCTATAGAGTGCGCTTTGGCTTTGGATTGGTAGGATCTCTATGGACCTAGGTTGCTCACAGGATTTCGGTTGGACTTCGCCTAGTTTCTCTCTCTCTCTGGACAATCTCTTTCAAATTTTGGAAAGCTTCTCCAGAACTCAAGGTTTGGGGGTCTATTTGTAGACGTTAGGACATGAAAGATCTCGTTAAAATGGATTTTAGAAGCTTCTAGAAGCAAATTAGTTCGAAAATGGAATATTTTTGAGCTCGTGACCCATGGAGCAGGCGACACAACTAGATGTGTCACCCCATGGATAGGCGATGGCCCAGGAAATTCTATTTTCCAACTTGGAAAAATAGACAAAAATATCTCTTTCGGCCTAGTCGCCGCTAATAGTGGCACCGAGTTCTAAATAACTCCACGTTTAAGAATAAAATCCAAAACTGATTCAACAAATATCTAACAACTGTAAACAACTCGTCCTGATATTTTCACACTCTCTCGAAATTACTAGAATGTTCTAGAAAATATTTGAATTCAAAATCAAATTTTAAATCCAAATTCAAAAATCAAGATCAAATTTAAAAGGTAAAATCGCTAATAATTACGAGAATTATGTTGAATATATCTATAACAAATTCCAATCTTGTAACTAAATAGATATTTGAAAATTAAGCACGTGTTGAAATTATCTTTTTAAATTATTGATAATTCTAGCGTTTAAAAAGTAATAAAATATATGATATTAAAATCAACATCATCCATTATTCTAGAATTTTATGGAATTATCTAGCATTGATAAAGATTTATATGATATTCCATAAATATATAACTACTTAGAAAATCCTAGAAATTAAAATAATCGTGGAAAAAATCATGATAATACTTATAAATATCCCATATATTATATTAAAGCCCGAGATCACAAATTATCTATAGAGAGAGGTCTAGGATGTTAGGTGCCTACTGAGATGGTGTCAGAACACCTCGTCACCTATTTGATCGATGACGAGATTTGTCGCCTATACACATGGCAGCTAGACTTGTCGCCTGTCTCAAAGGTGTCATCCTGGTCATTTGTATTTTATCCCTTGTATGTTACGTTAAATCCAGAGAAGTTCCTTAAAAGTCCTAAAAATACTAAGAAATTGCATGAAACCATAAAAACATCCTCTTTAAGCTCAAACTACTCAAATCTACCACCCATTTGAGTAAGATGAGAGTGTTAGCTCTGCCACAGCTAACGACTCACACCAAAAAATGTTCAAGGGACCCAAGCCTGCCACCAGCTTGAGGGGGTTAGCTCTGCCATAGTTAACAATCTTGAACCAAGTAAAATCAAAAATGTTTTTAAAGAAAACATGAAACATCTAGAAAGTAGAGCAAAAGATCCCTAACCTCGTGATCTAGGACACCTCAAAGGTTTCTATCCTAGATGGACTTTGGGAAATGCAAAAATAGGATATCTACATTTGACCCTCCTTGGAGCTGATCTTGGAACAAGATTGGCTCCAAGGTAAGAACGATATTCCCATTGATAGTCGAGTGCTTCACCTAGGTTGAGGTTCGAGACCAAGAGGCTAAAGGCAAGTGCTCAACTTGCCATGGAGGTATGAAACTCTTGGGTTGACATTCATGAGGCCAAGGCTGAGGTCCGAGGGTTGAGGTGCTGTCTGAACTTGGAGGTACGAGACTCATGTTGCTTTGGATACTAAGACTTAGGAAACCATCTATACTTGGTGGTATCGTGGCAACAGACTTGAGAGGTATGGTACTCCTGAGTAGCTGGGTGTGATACCCTGGTTGATATGGGTACCTAATTGTTGGTAGGTGCTGACTGAGCCTAGAGGTGGGGCTCGAGCACTGAGTTAGGACACCGAGAGGGTGTACCTTGTGGCTTGTCCTAAGAGAGAGGACAACTCGCCTAGGAGTAGGATGAGTAGGCTTTTTGGGGGTGAGATTAGCCTTTTGAGGGCTCCTCAGGTGGAGGAATGTTGTGATAGGCAGACTCCTCTACAAGGTGATTGTCTGTAGTAGAGTAGATGCATGTGTGGCCCTCAAAGGTCTACGTATGGCCAGAGTTGGTTGTTTGGCGCTGAGTAGCTTGACTTATTGTGTCATTTTGGTTTTCCTATGCAAATTTCCGTAGTTTTTGTCTAGTGAGGCCTAGTTTTGCTATATGGATGGTTTCGAGTGGTTTTGGTGATTTCCAAAAGGAAAAATAAAATGATTTGGAAATAGTTTTAAAGTCCGATGAACTGTATACTACTGGTTTTAGTTTGTTTTCCTTGTAATTTTTCTGGAGTGTACACTAGGTGACTTTCTGATCACTCATGCATGTTTTCTTGTGCTTTTTCAGTCACAAGTGCAGATGATAGTCAATTAGCACTAGTGCACATAGTGGGGTCATTGTTCGCACACTACATGTTCCTAGTAGCATACATACTTTTTAGATAGCTCTTAATTATTGTGTTAAATTGTGTTTAACTATAACTAGGCTATTAGTTTTGGTGGTAACAGCTCGAGGTCATTACACCTAAACCCAAAAAAGAGCTAGGCCATGACAGAAATCGAGCCACAAGACCTACAAGAGATCCAGCCCGGAGGTAGTTAGCATAATCAGCACTTTCACAGTCAGCACCATCACCACAATCAGCACTACTATGGTTAGCACTTCCATAGTCACCATTTCCGCAATCAGCATAGTTACCATAGGTAGCACTTTTGCAACAACACAGCTACCGTAGTAAGCACAGTCATCACAATTAGCATAGCTACCATAGTCAGCACTTCTATAATTGGCATAGTTACGGCAGTCAACACTACCACAATCAGTACAATTACTTCAAATAGCTCCTTCACAATCAGCATTTCCATAGTTAGCATGATTAAGACTCCCACAGTCAACAACACTACAGTCAGTAGCATAGTTGGTAGCACCAACACGGTCAATGGCGACCGTACAATTAGTAGCACTCCCATAGGTAAGTGCATAGCCAGTGGGGGCAAAATCGTTGATCACTAAAGATGAGGCACTAGGTCAAACTTGCACGTACTATGTAGTCCTCACATCAGATAAGGAGGATGGGGGTGATGATGTTGAACCCTGCATTGACAGCTTGATGAGCTACTTGGAAGTCCAATTCCAAGAATAGTAGGCTATATTGGGTGGAGATGTGGTGGAGCATTGAAGAAGGAGATGAGAAAAGCAATAATGGAGGCAGATGAACCAATGGTGTCCCAACTGCTCCTTGACCAATCAATGGTCATGGTGTTAGAGGAGCTAAGGCCATTACCCACCAAACCAGAGGAACGTATCACCTGGACATCAAAAGGAAAATAGTCAAGATGGTATGTCTAGTCAAAGCCTCGCTTAAAGGAAGGTGAGGGGCAAAAAAAATGCTGAGCAAGGTTTAGGTAGAGGCCCAGGTGACAGCAATCACATCAGCCAGCAAAAGGACAACCATCAACTGGCAACACCCCATGAAAATCTAGTAGTAAACCCCAAAAAATAAAAAAATAGAAAAACGCAAAAATACGCTTGAAGAAACAATATGAGAGGCAAACTAGTTCAGCTCATCAATGGCCTCAGCAACAAATGGGGAGAGGATCACACAATGCAATTACAAGAAAACAAGAGTCAATGTGATCATCAGAAAGTAGCAATAAGGGAAGGAGAGGATTCAGAGCATGTCTTCTCCTTCGATCTTATAGATCCCAACTTTGAGGAGGTGGTCTTGTCTAAACTCGTAGCATCCGGCAAAGAGGGTGATGTAAACACAACTAATGATGAAGAGGCGCCACTAGAATTCCTATTGTACAATATTGAACTAGAGGTACCCAACATGCATGTCAAAGAGGAGACAGAGCTGATAAATATTGGCACCAATGAAGACATCGAAGAGGTCCAAATAAGCGTTGTAAACACCCTAATTTAACAGCCACTAGTCGATAGACTCCTCTAGAAGAGCTTGCTCCAGTGGCAATGAGACATTTTACAACACCTAAAATCCTACATTAACCCTAAGCCTTCACCATGCCACAAATCTAGAACCCATCCATGGCCTAAATGTCCATGAAATGGGCCCCAAATCCATACAACAGGCTCTATAGTAGGTTAGCAGTGGGTATCCCCAATGGATTGCCCTCACAGACGTGCCTCATGGGCTAGTACTGTGTTTGACTACTGTGGATGCCCTGAGTCAGTAGATGAACTTCAAAAGGACTCATTAGTCTTTTCACATTTGGACCATCAATTCTTCTTCTCCTATTGGCTTGCATGGATCTGACTGTGTTCCTTGAATTTTGTGGACCACTATACCCCTCTCCCTAATCCCAAACCCAATCCAATCCCCTTCATTTAATCTAAACCATTTATTCCTAATCTAGATCCAAACCAATGACTGTCATGCAACGTCCACACCTATATATACACCTCCACCTCATCATTGATGAGGCTATTGGTTCCCAGCCATCCCTAGCCAACAAGGAGCCATCTCCCAGCCTCTTCCGTCGCTGGCCATTGCATCCATCGCCCATTTTCAACCACCCAAAACCATAACCAAGCTTCCATAGTAGCCAACACCCACTACATCCCCCAGCTAACTAGGAGCCACTTCAAAGCCTCCTCTGTCGTTGGCCATTGCGTCTATGACCATCTCCAACGACTACATTACCTTCTTTGCATCCCAGCCACTACATAAACCAACCATCTATTGCACAACCTCTTCCTAGCACACCCGAGTACCTCCAGCACCCCTACAACCTTCCCTTGTCCACCTTTGTCGCTATCAAGCACCACTAGCCCGGAGAAGCGTTGTCACAAGCCACACACCATAAGGACAACCCATCCAAGTTCACAGGTAAGCCTCTTCCCCTTTTGCGCATTCCTGGGTGTTTCCTCTTGCACTGCACTATTTTATTGATGTTCCCTGGCATGCTTTTCATCTGAATTTGCTATGTTTCCATCATACACTACATTTTTGGCTACCAATGGTGGGTTTTCTTTGCCTGTGCTAGGCTAACGGCCTGTGAGCACGATAGAGGCTCACCCAGGCACCTTCCTCTCTCTCCATCGAGTCACCCATGAAGTTCTCTGATGCTCATGACCACTTGCACGGTTGACTGATCCTTTGACTTCTACCAAATCTTAATGAAGACGGTGGAGGGACTACATCACTTGCATCTTCATCATACATCTTCATCTCCTCTTGCTTCCTCCCCTCCCAAATGACATCGACATAGCTCATCAAAGCTCATGGCCTCATTCCACGACTGTAAGAGACAATGACGTCCAATTACTATAGAGGGAGGTCGAGAGAGTTGTATTTTCATCCTAGAACCATGTTTGTCATTTACAATTGCTCATTGTAGTTCATACACGCTTCCTTAGTGACTGATTGCATGTTTGCTTCGTTTTGGATCACTGTGGTGAAATGAAAAGATCGTTATTCTATTCAAAAAATCTGATATAGGTACAAGTATCGTAGACAGGTACTGTGGCCTACTACTGCAAATTACTAGGTCCAGAATAGTCCAACAGATTAGAGCACATACTGTAACCATGTCGGCGACAGCCTCATGCTTGACGCTAAAGGCCAAATGCACGAGGACCAGCGAAGTCACGGCAAAACAATAAGAAGCAAATGATAAAAATGCAGGAGTCGCCACCTAATCTCTTTAAAATGGGAGACGAAGAAAACCGTTTTGAAACATTAAAATCATGCAATAAAACCAATGGAAAAGGTCAATCATGAACCAGAAAATTGGGCAAGGATCCCTGCTACGCACGAGGAAGGTATTAGACACCCTCGTGAGCCCGAAAAATTGGTCTTTCATGGGTTTCTCGTTTACTTATATGAAATGTTGGCTTTTCGGCCTGTTTCTGTACGTCCAAGGGCAATATGCCATGCAATGCTACATGCAAGTGGTGCCTTATGCTAGTATGGGTAGAGAGACTGTAGGATGTGTCCTAATGCTCAGAAAGGTCACCTGAGTGGTGGATCAAACACCGGTGTAAAGATATTGCACGGATATAATCACGTATCCAACAATATCGGGTGGCTAACGTCCTCGCTTCGCTATATGCAAAACCTATGCTACCATGCACAAATGTGGATGAAAATAGATTGGAGTCATCCTAATATATCCAAGAGGACACCCAAACAAAACCAAAGGCAAAGCAAATCGGGAATCATGTTAAATATCATGCCAAAAAGCTATTGTGTGTAGTGAAAAATAGGCATGTGCGCTTGTGTGGTGTGCCATTCTGGTGCACCATCTATGTGCACCTGTGGTGCGCCACCTATCTGCGCCTATGTAGTGCACCACCTATGTGCGCCTATGAAAATGCAGATCAAACAATAAGCTAGACTAATGTTCCATGCGATATAAAATCTTGCAAACATGCATAAAATCATCTAAAAATGCATCATGAATATCTAAAACTCTTGATCACGTGTGAGTGAGTCTTCCCCTCTCCTGCAGGATCATAAAGGAAAGAGGAAACCCAATAAAACATGATTTGGGTCTTGTGCTCAAGGGCAATATGCCTCGCACAAGACCACACAACCCTACTCTGAATAAAGCTAATGGGTTTCAACCACACTACCTGGTCCTGGATCATGGATTGTTGCATAAGAGCTCTCCAAACAAGAGTCCATGGGGCAAATAGTTCACCAGACCCCAGTAACAGGCTAACTATGCTAGATGCAAAACTAAAACAAACAGTACTACCACATGCTGAAGTCGTGCACATAAGAACATGACATATCATGGATAAAACATCATGAAAATCAAAGTCCAAGACAATCGGAATAGCATGCAAATTATGATGCAAAGTTGGCTACCTGCACCCAGCGACTAGGCAGGTGCGCCATCTTGGGGCGCCGGGTGGTGTGCCAGCCTGGTGCGCCGGGTGGTGCGCCAGCCTGGTGCGCAGGTCGGTGTGCCCTAGATACTCTGTTTCAGACTGTAGTCTGGTCTCAGAGTTTAGACCAAATGTATGCAACTGAACAGGTTACTGACCACCTAGACCATTAACCCAGATGCCAGAGAACTTAAATATGATAACTAATCAAGCATTAAAACCCTTTAATCGTTCTGTCCTCAAGTTATGCATATTCATGGATTACAAGGGTCGTAGTTACTGTTGATGGATTTTATGGGTTGTACAGTGATTTATTTGGCTTAATGATCATGTAGAAATGATAAACATGTAGAGAGGATGGTTTACAGTTCATTCCATAGCTAGTGACTAAATTAGATCAAGATTCATTGTTAAAATGGAACCATACAGTGCAGAGATCATTATGACACAGAAACAATAAGCATGTATGAAGGAGCATCCAAAATATCACAAAAGGCAAGAGAGAACATTACTATATAAACCATATATCAGTTTGGTTGCATGCTTTATTCCAGATATGATCTAAAAAACCTAAGTAGAGATAGGTAAAGGGCATTACCTTGCCTGGGTGTCTCCTCCTTGGATGGCTCAAGGTATCTCCTCCTTGTTGCCTTGGATTCAGCTGGGAGTGCTCTAGGATGCGAGAAAGTGCTCTGGGAATTGAGGTGTAGGTTGTTGGAGTGGGTGACTCGTTAAGAGATGGTAGGTAGCTCAACCAAGAGAGCAAAATATTGCTTAAGCAAGGCTTTTTAAATAGGATCAAATGGTAACTCCTTGGGATGCAAAAGGACTCGAAGCTCAACAGCCTTGTGTAGATTCGTAAGGAATATTTACAAGACTGTTACAAGCACAGCAGATGGAAAGCCAGTAGCCAGCACCCTGAAAAGCCTTCGTGTGGTGCGCCATCTTGGTGCGACGTGTGGGTGCGCCTTCGTGGTGCGCCAACTTAGTGCGCCAGCTTGGTGCTCCACTTTGGTGCTCCACTGTGGTGCTCCCACCTAGCTACTGGACCATAGGCTTGTGGTCAGTTTGTGCGAGAATCTCTAGATAATTAAAATGTCAAATAGGGTTCAAAAGTGGTTGAGCCTGCCGCATCCAAAGTAACATCTTCAGGAGGATTCACCCACGAGCCACCTCAAAATCGGGGTGTCTACACATACTTACATGTCTTATGTGTTTTGATCCTGGTTTCCTTGTATCTAGATTTCACTCTCTGCATGTTTTCACACACATATCATGACATCATGGCATCAAGCATCCATCCATCATTAGACATTAAATACTAAACAAGCATACATTTGCATTTACCAGACATGTAAGTGAATAGCCAAGAAAAGACCGCTTTATCGGGCATATGGGAGTGTCTAACACCTTCTCCATGTATAACAGGAGTCCTTAACCTTTCTCTAGCACACAGTGACTGATCTGTTGCATCCATTTGACACGGAGCATAGCATTTTCATTTGCATCACTTTTATGACACTTTTCTTGCATTCGGTTTTCCTCATCTTTCGATTTCAAATAGACTAGATGGCAACTCCCTTCCTCCTTATCCATCCTCCTTTTATTTTACCCTCGCATTTTAGTGTATTCGAGTCAAGTTTCCTTCCTCAAATTCACCATCTTCATCATGACCTTATCGGTTCGTGCATTTAGCCCTTCACGCCTCGCACAAGTCAGTTGTCAAAATGGTCACAAGTGCCAAGTTGACACCCAAAGCCAAGGCTGAGTTTACAACCATCTTAAAATAATATGTAGACATTTTCACTTTGAGCTACAATGACATGGTGGGACTAGATGATGAGGTAGTAGTTCACACATTGCCACTCAAACCGGGGGCAAAGCCATTGAAGCAAAAACATAGGCATTAGTGATCTTAATGGCTTCTAAAGTAGTTAGAAGAAATCATGAAGTAGTATAAAGTCAATTTTCTCAAGGTCATGCTATACCTAGAATGGCTCCCCAACGTGGTTCCTGTACCCAAGAAAGATGGAAAGGCCTAGATGTGCATTGACTACTGAGACCTCAACAAGGCAAGCCTAAAGGATGACTTCTCCCTATCCTACATTGTCATCCTGGTTGACAGCATTGCATGGCACAAGATGTTGTCGTTTATGGATGCCTTCTCAAGATACAACCAAATTAGAATGGCAAATGAAGATAAAGAGAAAACTTCATTCATCACCCTGTAGACATCTCAGTTTCACAGTCACTGGCAAATTCCTCCAAAAGAGCTTACTTCAATTGTGACGAGACACAACTTTGGATCACAAACTTATCCAACGGCATAAGCCCATCAAAAACCATAAGCCTTGATCACCTTAAGTCAACCACCGACCAGTGGTCCAAGAGTTCAAGAAACAAGCCAAAGTTCCAAACAACAAGCCCTAACATAGAGCTGGTGTGGCCCACTGATGTGCACGGGAGACATGTATTTCAGATGTGTACTTCTAGTGCATGTCCATGGCATGGGTTACTTGCGTGGGTTAGTTGCACGTAATCCTGGCATGTAATCCTAGCATAGTGCCCTAAGCCAGTAGCCTAATGCAGAAAGATTCAAACATGTTCATCTTTGGACAATCATTTTCTTGCTTCTTATTGGTTATTATGGATCTAAAGATGTTCCTTTTCATGACCATCATACCCCTCATCCAAATTTTAAAACCTGATCCAATCCTTTGCATTATGTCACAGTTGAGAGTTTAAAAAACAGCTATAATCCAACAATCTTCATGTGACCTCGAGCTCTATATAATAGCACCCATCTCCTACGTAGAGGGGACTTGGTCTTTGGCTCTCTAGTCTCTCAAGCACTCACACTCCCAACAACACCTACGTCCCAAGCACATAGCAATTCCAACAACACCACCTCAAGCTTGTAACATCTCTTGAGCATGAGGGAGAGAGAGAGACAGAGAGCTCCTGACTGTGAGTGAGAGGGAGTTCCTTGAGTCCCCAAGGACCCTATCTACATTCCTCACTATTGTCGTCCCATCACCTTCGTCACAACTAATAGTCACAACCCAAAGGAATTCTGTCTGTGCTCACCATCAAGAGTCGTTAAGCAAACCACATTCAAAGCATTGTAATAAGTAAGCCTCCTTACCTTCTTGCATGATTTGCCTCCTTTGCATTGTGATTCCTTAGGTGATTTTTTGTCACATAAATTCTCTAAAGTAGCTTTTTTTTCCGTAGACACTCCGATTTTAAGAACGTTTGTTGGCGAACTCCTACGAAAAAACTTGATCTAGCTGTAGCGATGCACCACCCAGAACCACAAACCTATCCTAGCACGTAAACACATCTAGTACCATAAACCTATCCAAAATCACATGCCTTGAATATCCTAAGCCCACATGTGGTTAAGCACTTAAGAAACAGGCCAAAGATCCAGCAAACAAGCCTTGAAGAAGGTCAGGCATGGCCTCCTCGCATGTGTAGGTGACACGTATTTCAAATGCAAGTAGCCAGCACATGTTCATGGCATTGGATAGTGGCACATAATGCTAACGCACAATCCTAGCATGCTGTCCTAAAATAGTATTCTGCTACTCAAGGATTGGATCGTTCAATCACATTTGGGCGACCATTTCCTAACTTCTTATTGGTTGTTATGGATGTTCCTTGACGTGTCTTGACCATCCTACCCCTCATCCAAATCTTAAAACCCACTTTAATCCCTTGATTCACATCTCAGCCACCCATTCAAATTTCTAATATGAATCAACAGTCCCCATGCACCTAGAGCTTCTATATATTTGCCTCCATCGTGTACGGGAAGCTCTCTCGGTCTCCCACACCTTGCCTTAGCCAAGCATCCACACCTTGTCGTGGCCATTACATGTAGACACCCCCTCCACCTCAAGCCATAGCCAAGAACACATAGCTGAGCACACATACTCAGCCAACCACTGCAATCCTTCCTTCTCTGGCCAGCCTAAGCATTCACAATCGAGCATAGCGAGCACATAGCCACCACATTACCACTGTTGCACGACCAAGCAACCACACAACCAAGTACTATATAGCACCTCCAATAGCTCACATTCTGCCCCCATCGCAACTAGTAGCAGTGACAGCCTAGAAGACAACCATCGCAAGCCATTGAAGTCGAGAGTGACAATCCAAGCTACAACACAAGTAAGCCTCCCGACCTTCGTGCATGACGTACCTTCTCTTTCACACTACCTGATCTCTCAAATGGTCATTCATCGCTTTCATTTTTTGGCTATACATCCTTCATTTCACTATCTGTGATGGGTTCACTATCTATTAGTAAATGCATGTGGATTGTGGATCATCCATACATATCTTTCCCTCCTTCATCCTCATATGCCTCAGAGTGGTCTCGATGCATGGACGTGTGTAGTTCTCTTTCGCACTATGTGTTGTTCTCTTGCCTTAGGGTGGTCTCAATGCATGGACGTGTGCAATTCTCTTTCTCACTCTAAGGCACACAAGGATGAAGGAGGGAAAGATATGTATGGTTGGCCCACAATTCACATGTAATTGCATTCAAATAGTAAACCCATCACAAATGGTGAAATGAACTATGTACAAGCAAGAATTGAAAGCGATGAACGATGTCTTGCTAAGATGTCTATGCATTCAGCAAGTGATTGCTACTGGATCTAGGATGTATGCTCATCCCCCACCATCCTCGTCATAGGTCATCGAAATGCCATTCTAGCTCTCTCAACTGGTGGTTAGGCTACGAGCACCTAGTGCTAGACTCAACTGTGGTTTTCTAAGGATGAGTGGAGGGAAGAGAAATGAGATGGAATCATGCATTGATCCTATTAATTCATCCCCGCCTCTGTGTGCATCGATCTCACTGCGACGTCTACGATGGATGACCAAACTGCACATGTCTTTGCATGCTTCTCCCTCATCGATCTCACGTTTTATTGGTTGTCATGGCTTTAAGTTCACTAAATTTGTGCAAGGAGGCCAACCGTCTAAAGCAAAGAACCTGGGGTGTGTCAAGTTGGCGTGTGTATGTGGTGTGCACATCTAGCACACAAACCTAGCACGATCCCTTGGTTTAGAGAACAAATAGTCTACAGAGCATTACTCACATTGACTATTTGCAAGTCTTTGATTTATCATCTTCTTATCTCTCCTCCCTGCATGTTTTGCTTGCATTCACATAGGCATCACACTCATGCCCCTCGGACATACATTATTTGGCATACTCATGCCTACATAGCCACACATGCAAGCGGATTAGTCTAGAGAGACCAACTCTGTCAAGCGTGTGAGGGTGCCTAACACCTCTCCGTGTGTAATAAGAGTCTTTACCCTCTTTTTGTCCATAACGATCCAATGTGTAGCATCCATTGGCATGGAGCATCACATTTTCAATTTATTTTTCTTTATTGCATGCATATCGTTTTTGCATATGGTTTTCCTCATCTTCCAATTTGAATAAACTAAGTAGTGACTCCATTTTCTTATCCTTTCTCTTTTGTTTTAATCTAGTGTTTTCGAGGCAAAATCCTCCTTGGATGCATCGCCCACTCTGTGGCCTTTCAACATGTGCACCACCATCGCTACATGGTCATAAGGGGTTGGCTCTCTAGCTATGAAGGTGCTACTTCTATGTGGCTGTAAACACCCCAATTTTGAGGTGGCTCATTGATAAACTTCCAAGATGTTGCTTTGGATGTGGCAAAACTCAACCACTTTTAAATCCCATCAGCTAAACCAACCACAAACCTATAGCAGGCCCGCAACCCAATTAGTAATTCAGGCAAGTAGGGAAGAGCACCAAGTTAGAGCACCAATGTTGAGCACCAAGCAGGAGCACATAAGTGGGGCACCTAGCTGGAGTACTAAGATGGCGCACATACCTGGCGCACCAAGCTAGTGCACATATCTGGCACACCAAGCTGGCGCACAGCCACATCTCAGGCTATTGGCTGCTGGCCTTCCACCTCCCATGTCTGTAACTCTCACCAGCGAATATGCCATGGAATCTACGCCAGGCTCTTCGTTTACAAGGCTGCCTACATTTCATGGGAGTTACCTACTTGGGAAAAGGTAAGATCCTCTCTTTTCTTTTACTTTTAATCTTAGTTCTTGCACTGAATAAAACATGCCATGAACTCCATAGATAATCTGTTTTCTTGCTGTTTACATGAGAACTTTATGATGAGATGATTGCTCCATGTGTAGAATACCTTATGTGTAAAATCTGTATGCAAAAATCTGCATTCTAACATTTATGTAAATTTGTCTTTCTTCTCTGTTTCTTTACACAAAGAACCAAGATTCATGCACATACATGCTGGAAAATAAGTAGCAAATATAGCCTTATGAATTCATCATTTGCATGTGGCTGTTAAGTTCACTCACTCATTTCCTATCTTTTAGAATCCCATGCAAGCATTTCAGTCCATAACCCATGATTTGTTATGATTTGGAACCAAATAATAAAAGATTTCCAATTGTTTGTATCTTATCATGTTTCTGTTTTTATCATCTACATAACTGATTGATCAAAGAAAAATCACTGATCTCTGAAATCTGGACCAGATTCTGAATCAGACTGCAGTCTGATTCAGGTTTTCTGGGGAGCACCATTCTGGAACACCAAACTAGCACACCAAACCAGAGCATCATTCTGGCACACCATTTTGGTGTACCAATCTGGTCAGAGAGCAAATCACCCTGTTTGCATCTCAAGCTATGGTTTCTCGAATGATTTTGACTCTGATTGTCCTGGTGTGGATTCTCTGATGTTATATGTCTTTGCATGCATGTTTTCAGCTTAAGATGATACTGTTTTAAGACTTTTTACACTTTGCATATTCAGCCCATAGCTGGAATCTGGTAGGCTGATTGCCCCATAGACTCCTATATGGAGGTTCTTATGCATCAGCTCATGATCCAGGTGGTGTGGCTGAATCTTGTTTTCTTTGATTTATCATGAAAAGGGTATGATCTTGTGTGAGGCTTGTAGCCCTTGAGCACAAGGTCTATATATCTTCTCATGCTTGGATTTTCCTAGATATTCAAATTGCATTTCTTGCGTTTACAAAGACTTTGCATTGCATTACTTTCTGGAATACATTATTACATTGCACTGCATGGATTTCTAGTGTTTTCCTCAGCACATCTTCCTAACCCCAGTAGAGCACCTAGGTGGAGCACTAGTCTGATGCACAAAACAGGCACATCAGTCTGTTATTCAGTAGCACACAGCAGCTTTTTGCATAGTTTTTAGCTTGTTTTCCATTTCGATTTGCCCTTGGTTTTCTTCTTTGATATACCAAGAAGACCCAATTCTGTTTTTAGCTATTTTCATGCATGATAGACCACATTTTGCATATAGTATAGCAAGGATGAAAATCACTTAAAATTCTTAGATCTTTGATCTTATTTATGCAATATCCTTGCATCAATGCTTGACCCGCGATACGAGTGATCCTTCTGAGCATTAGGACACACCCCACATCCCATGCACACCTATTTAGCATAAGACACCATTCACTTAGCATGGCACTGCATATCGCCCTCGGGCGTACAGAAAAGATTGAAAAGCCGACATTCCATAAAAGTAAACAAGAAACCCATTAAAAGATCGATTTTCGGGTGCACGAGGGTGCCTAATACCTTCCTCGTGCGTAACTGGGATCCTTGCCCATTTATGGTTTATGATGACCTTTTGCATTGGCTTTATTGCATGATTTAAATGTTTTAAGCGGTTTTCCTCGTCTTCCGTTTTTAAATAGACTAGGTGGCAACTCCTGCATTTTATCATTTTTTTTTATTGATTTGCCGTGACTTTGCCGATCCTCGTGCATTTGGCCTTTCGCGCCAATCCTGAGGCTGTCGCCAGCATGGTTACAGTGGCATGGTGCTACTACTGGAGATGGTGGTTTATACACCCTTTCTGATCATGAAATCTTTGTACACATTTCTATGGCATAATCATATAGAACATGATGCATGTCTCTTGGTAAGATTAATGACTAGGGGTGTGTAGGGAACCAACTTCAGCAAGGTTGACTATAGGATTGTTTGTGCATCAATCGACTGGGTTTGGAGTTGGGAGAGTTGAGAGGACTCTAGCTTAGGCCTTGCTAGGAGGCATACTTGGGCAGGGGCTCCTTGTTGCATGGTCGGTGGCGTGGTAGCATTCTCCAATCTGGTGATTAGACGAATCATATGGATTATCAACTCTGAACTTGCTAGAGCCATCCGATTGTGCTAGATTGGAAAAGGTGCAGAAAGATCATGAATAAGATCCAAGGGGTCCACCATGGATGAATTGGACCTAGAAAGAGAAATAGAAATGGAGTAAACTCTTGAGGCCTCAGTAGTCCCTGAGCTTGTGTGCTCAGGCAGAGGCTGGCTAACTATGCTAATATGAGGTGGTGTTGGTGCTTGTGCTAGTGCTACCTCCTGAGAGGTTATAATGATGACCTTTCGGTCGATCAAGCTCTGTATGGAGTCCTAAAGAGTGAGGCAATTATTGGTCGAGTGTCCTGTAGCTTGATGATAATTGCAATACATGTTTGTGTTATACCACCGTGAAAGTGGGTTCAGTGGTAGACGAATATCCAGGAGCCTCAGAAGCGCCGTGGCCTTAGGGAAGACAACACTCAATGGCTCGACCAAAGGAATGTAGTCATGCTCAACGCAGCAAGATCGTCTTGGTCCTTGGTGCTATCCTTGTCGAGCTAGTGTGGTAGGATACATTGACTCAGCAATGGTGGTGATCTATGGAGTGGGTGGAGTACTAGGTGCTAGAGTATAAACTAATTGAGTCGAGCTCGGCTAGCTCACTACAATAGCAGGCACTACTAAAGATCTGATGTCTGCTACAGTTGACTTGGGAGGATCTCTTTTCTTGGAAAAGTTGGCACTAGAGCCATTGTTGTTGTTGCCATTGTAGTGAGATGTGGTGACCTGTTTAACCAATGCTATGAGTGCAAGGATGTTCTCACTTTGTAGTGAGCCTTCCATGAGGGAGCTAGCCCTAATCAAGGATGCAAAAGATGTGATAGGATGAATGCTCAATAGGGCTCTAGTCCCTAGCTGTGCTCCTCTAACTTGGGAGACTAGAGTGCGCCAATGACCGATGTACTCCCTGAATGGTTAGTGAGGCTTCTGTAGGGTTGTGGCAAGGTCCTCTCACTTGGGAATCAAGTCCAAGTTGAAAGAGTACTAGTCTAGGAATGTGTGGCTAAAGTCATCCCAAGTCTTGATGGTGGCCATATCAAATGAAGTGAACCAATTAAGTGCTGGCCCTGTCAGACTCTTCTGGAACAAGCAGATCAAAAGCCTCTCATCAGCTTGAAGTGGGCGAGGTCTCTGCAGTACACTTTCAAATGCGAGATCAAGTAGCCTTTACCATTTCATTTTTTGAATTCTAGGATACGAAAGTTCGATGGGATTGTTGCCTATAGGAAATAATGGAGGCCCTAACATGAGAAGTGCTCTTTTCAGATCACCTATCCTAGTAAGAGGGCATCTGAGGTCGTTGTTGCGAAAATAAGTGTAGCTAAGGCAGGAAATGTGTATACTATATGGGTCGCACGTAAGTTCTCCTCTAAAGCCACCATCATGCCTCTTGGTGACAAAACGTGAGGGCCAGCATACCCATGTAGAGGTGAAGAGTATGGTGGCATGAATTCTAGTGCTTGTATCTGCTGATGCATAAGAGATGGATAAAAAGCATGTTGTGCAATGTAAGGTGCAAGATGCAAGAGCAACAATTGTAGGAAAGGTACAGCCTCAGGTAATGGACTCTAAGGGTGTCATGATCATGTCAATCTGATGGACTAGCCACCAAGTGACTGAGTCAAATGTTGTGCAAAGTGTTGTAGTATTGTAGGAGGTAAGCATGAAGCCCCCATCACCAGAGTCATGAGGAGCTATGGTGATGGCAAGGGCTTGTGTTTAGTGGGGTGAGCAAACAAAGTTGGAGCAAGTTGCATCGGAGCCTTAGGAGTTGCAAGAGGGGCAACCAAAGTAGGATCAAAAGAGAAGGCCATGCCTTGCAGCTTCTACGTAAGTGCCATCAAAAGTTGGGCTTTCAAGGTAGGGGACTCATCAACAAGCAAGTCGAAGGGCATAAGTCACAAAGAGACAGATGCCCAAGGGGGAGAGACAATAGATTATCTTGAAGGGAAAGACCCCAAAGCAAAAGCGACCACAGTAGGCAAAGTAACCACAGCAAAAAGGTTGTGAGAGGTGGGAGCGACTGGTAGCGCTTCTGGAACCAAAGTGGTGGTCACTATGACAGACTCAATGACGAGCTCTAGTTCAGCTAACGTCTACCAACATCTTAAGAGAATAGACATGGAATTTCCCTACACCAAGAAATGGTATGTGTAGACACGCCATATGTTTGCAGCTGGACCCTAAATCTAAAACCTAAACTACTCTAAACCCTAGACTTAGCAAACCTAGTCCAAAACCCGAGACTTAGCAAACCCTAGTCCAAAACCCGAAACCTAGCTTAAATCCTAATCCAAAACCCTAGACTCAACAAGCCCTAATCTAAAATCCTAAACCTAGCCTAAACATTAATCCAAAACCCTAGACTTAGCAAACCCTAATCCAAAACCCTAAGCAAGCCTAAACCCTAACCTAAACCCTAAACCTAACCCTAAGCCATAATCCAAAACCCTAACAACCTATAACAACCTCTAACCACCTTAACAAATCCTAACCACTTCCCACTCCACCATAACAACCTACAAGAACTTGTAACCACCTAAACAAACCTAACCACTTCTCACTCCACCATAACAACCTCTAACCACCTAAACAAACCTAATCACTTCCCACCGTCATCATAACAACCTATAACAACTTGTAACAACTTATAACTACCTAAAACAACCCATAACAAACCCTAACAACCTAAACAACCCAGCCATTGCAAACCTATAAATACCCCCCATTTGCAAGAGAAAAAGGGCAGAAGCTTGAAAAAGAGAGAAAAAAATTGGAAAAAAAGAGAGGAAGTTTGAGAGGTGAGAAATCAAGGAGAGCTCACCAAGTAGAGCAACCAGAGGAAGCTCATATCAGTGAGGAAGCTCGGAGAGGAGAAAAATCAGAGCTCATGCCAGCTCCAGCCACGTCACCGATGAGCTCTGACAGTCAACTCCACTGCCAGCTCAGGTATGCCCGATCAGAGCTCAATTTCCTTCCATTTCTGTTCCCTAGGTCCTCTGCAACTTCCATGAGGAGTTTCCAGTAGAGCCTAGCAGCTTCATTCGCCGGAATTAGGTTTTTTTGGGTCGCCGGACCCAATTTTCCAGTAAGAGAGGTGGGGGCACGAATCCAGTGAGTGATTCATGCCATGGTGAGTGTAGGTTGGTTAGCCTAGGTCTCTTCTTGCTCCTCCTTTACTCTGGAAGCCTTTCCTCCACCCTGGAAGCCACTAAAAGTGAGCTACCGAATGCATCCCTACCGTCGTTGGAGAAGACAACTCTTGGAAAGACCATCTGGGCGCCTCCCGCCTCGTAGCTCCCCTCCAATCATCGGGATGCCTTCCTCTCCTCTCCCCTTGGACTCTGGAAGCCACAAGACCTCGCTTTGAGCCCCGATCGTGCCCCGCAGTCATCGTCGTCGGAGTCGACACAAAGCATGATCGGGAGGGGGACTAGCGGCACCATTCTTACCTCTAAGCCATGGGAAATTCTCCACTCTGCATCGTCAAGCCTCCAAAAGCCCAAAACTGCCGCTCCATAACCTCTTGTGACCATGCCGGTGGAACCACTGGGGCGCGGTTCACCAAAACCTGACTCCGGTGTGCGGGAACACACCGGGAGGTCCGATACAGTCACGGCGAAAATCCCCAGCGGAGTCGCCAGTTCCTGTGACCATGCCGGTGGAACCAC
>JAMKQA010024274.1:0-23504 GCA_024699735.1 Posidonia australis
ATCTTTGATCTTATTATGCAATATTATTGCATCAACTCTTGGCCCGGCATACGAGCGATATTTCTGAGCATTAGGACACACCCCTACACATCATGCACTTATACTTTAGACATCACACGCATTTGCATGACATGGCATATCGCCCTCGGGCCAACAACAAAAGGCTGAAAAGTCGATATTTCATAAGCAAAAGAGAAACCAATAGAAGACCGATTTATCGGGCGTACGAGGGTGCCTAACACCTTCCTCATACGTAACAGGGATCCTTACCCGCATTTTTGGTTTACGCAGCCCCTTTTTATTTGCTCTGCATGATTTTCATGTGTTATATGGTTTTCCTCGTCTTCCATTTTAATAGACTAGGTGGCGATTCCTGTATTTTTGCATTTTTTTTATTTTTGCCGTAGCTTTGCTGACACTTTGGCACATATATTATATTTATTTGTGGCCACCTCCGACGGCATGGTTACAGAAGGTGTCATCCGAAGGAGGATCAATAGAGAAAAGAGGAGAAAATCAGAGTGCGGGAGAGAGAAAAGGACGATACTAAGAGAGAGAGAGAGAAGGACAAACAGAGAAAGACAGAGGTAGGGGAGGAGTTCATTGCGGTTTGCCGCCTTCCTGACCGTCCCTACGTTGTCGCGTCGCCGAAGTGGTGGGTTCACTACCTTTGTTTCCAAATTATAGTAGACAACCCTGCCAGAAGCAAACTAGAACGACAAACTCCAGTGCATGTATGCATCCTAATTCGTCTTTTCTTTTCTCTATTAAGCAATTAAATGATGGAAATGTGTGGTTTAGCATGTTTGTGTTGCATGATGATAAATTTTGGGAATTTTTAGAGAGTTTTTCAATG
This sequence comes from Posidonia australis, assembly GCA_024699735.1. Taxonomy (NCBI): domain Eukaryota; kingdom Viridiplantae; phylum Streptophyta; class Magnoliopsida; order Alismatales; family Posidoniaceae; genus Posidonia; species Posidonia australis. Next base: position 857 of record JAMKQA010024274.1, read on the forward strand.
ATTTTTCATGTGCTCAGTTACTGTTCATCTGCATGTGTCTTTATGCTTTGATTTTTAATATCATGAATTACAGATGTCGGATTGTAGTGATTCTTGTCCCCAATAGTAGAGCACTTTGATGTCCTCGTTTTGAGATATTTTGCAAAATCTATTGTTACTTGTGGTGAGATCGCCAATGGTTCCCAAAACGGGTGATTTCTTGGTGTTCCTGCACTTTGGTTTCTGCTCTAGAAATGGGGACTCAACAAGAGTGGCAAGTGGAGGTACCCAGTGTGAGTGGCGAGCGGATGAACCTAGCGTGAGTACCTTGCGTGACTTTTCAACATGAGTGGGCCTGGCAATGGGCCTAGGCTGATTTTCTATTGGATTTTTTGTTGGTTTTGAAATTTGGAAATTTTGTATTAATGGTATGTCAGTTTTGTGAATGATTTTGTGATATAAAAATGTTTTGAAGAAAATTACATGAGGTTTTCGAAAAGAGTTTTCCTTGTTTTCTTGGTAGGAGTCACGTAGTCGTAGGATCATACTGACAAATCAGGAGTGTTTGATATCTTTGGATAGTCAGATGCGAGTGATTAACTCATAATTCGTGCATATTTTATTTTCATATTTTATCTATTTTGTATATAAATAATACTACTTGATGTGTTTTATGTAAATTTCGCAGGAACCTAAGGACTTAAAAAGAATCTAAGAAAATAAGGGAGAAGAGAATAATTGTGCTAAAGAAAAGAGATTTTTGTATGGAAAATTCTAAAGCTATGTTAGGAGGTTAAACACACATTTTTCACATGCCTAAATACTGAGAAAATATCAATCAACAAGTGGAAGAAGTCAGAGAAAATCCTGAATGATGTGGACGCCTACTAAGCCTCCAGATGCACATCTGACGTCTCCCAAATGCTAACACAGGATATTTTTGACTCGGTCTTCTTTGAATATGACTCTCACTTATAAATATCTTGTATTTAAATGAAAGGACCCCTTGTACAGATCTAAAAGGGAGCTTTCACCTTCTAGGCTTAAATTGTTTCTCTGTTATTGTGGAAGATTCTCCAGCATTGTTCTAGTGTAATCTTAGTTTTTTTTAATATAAGTTCATTTTTTCCTTTCACTTATGTCTTACATTTCTCTCTTTCCTTTTTTATTTCGATGTTATTTGTTATTATATTTGGCTAAGTTTTTAGTTCTAGAGTTGAAATGAAGTATATGTGAATTGAGATGCTATGAGTAAGTTCTGTTCTTTCTCTTGTGCTTTATGAATATGATTATGTAGACTGAATGTATATTACATAGATTACTCATCATTCGATAAACTTTGATAGGCTAATATTGAATTTCTCTTTTTAGTTTATACTTAGGGAAGAATGATTTGGGTGTTATGTATATAATCTCAAATCTATCATATATCATTTGATTTGTTTGACTCTTTAAGTTTTTATTTCTTACTTGATATTCTATGATGCATAGCATATAGTATATATTTGTTAGGGTAAAAATCATTTAATCAAATATTGAGATTTAAAACAAGAGATAGAGTAAATTTACTTATGTATTCTTAATGTCACATATATAGATTAGAAACCCTAGGTTTTAATTGATTTGATTGTATCGTAATAGTCTAATGTTAGATTTCTCTTCTTACATCAATTGTCTCAAATTCTTTTTAATAATTGATAATAAATATTTTTTTTAAACACTTTTTTCTATAAGATCGACCTATATCTGCCGATGTACTACATTAGACATCGTGTACTTGCGATTAAGTAAAACACACTCATCAGCGAGTCTGAGATTGTGGTTGCCGTGTTTAATTTTTTCCAGCAAGGTCAGGGATTCAAGTCCCTAAGACTTGGGCTGCTGGAAGAGTCTAAGATTCAAGTGCCTGAGGCTAGAAGCATTACCAAGGTCCAGGGTTCGAGTACCTAGGTAGCTTGGGTGCAATGCTGGATGGGTTAGGGGTTCGAGTCCTTGGGTGCCTCAAACACTGAAGACGTCGAGAAGACATACCTTGTATTTGTCTTATAGTGGACCTTGAGGGTTCTTAGAGGAAGGACTCAGTGGAAGGACTCTTGCAAGGAGTGGTTCTTTGGCGACAGTGCAGTGTGGATCAAGGTTCAAATCCCTGGCGACTGCTTGTGGCTGAATGATCACCTGTGGTTAGGGTGATAATATAGGTATTTTGCACTGTGTGCATGCGTTGTGATTTTGTACTGGTTATGACCTTAGTTTCGCTTTCTGGAAGTGCATAAAATGATTTCAAAGATATATGTGTTTTTCAAGGAAATAAAAGAGTGAATTTGAAAGGCATGTTTTAAGAAAGAATTTTCTGGATGATCGGTAGTAATGTTTTATGGATTTTGGTGTCTTTTCCAAGTTTGGACTTGGTGCTACTGAGGGAAGCAACTGTGTGGTTTGAGAGCTGACTGTAGCAACTCCAGTTTGTAATCTTTTTGGTTGTGGAAGGCACGTACTATGTGACAATAGATATCACTCATGTGTATTTTCTTTGGTTTTGTTGTAGGTGTAGATTGAGGATTTGCAGTCTAGTGTAGTGCACATAATTAAGCTACATAATCGCACACCACAGGTCCTGGGTAGAAGTAGAGTTTGTGTTAAATTTTGCTTCAGTTATTTGCTTGTTAATTTAATTTCCTGTAATTTTATTAAGTTATTTATTTAATAATTACTTTAGATAGACTTGATGCTAGTTTGTGGTGCCAAAGTGTTACAAAAAGAGACAGTTAGACAGAAGTTTCTAAAAACTTGCAAGGATGTTGACTTGGCATGAAGGCATGGAGTGTGGGTTACGTTGTAGAAGGGAGAAAAGAGATAAAGGTTAGGGTTGGGGTCAAGTTCCTAAGATTAATATTTTATACTTTTATAAAAAAAAATTATATATATAATATATATTTATAAATATAAATAATTAATATTACACACACACGCCTTTGGATTTGAGTCAGGTTAGCTAAACCTATGCCTGGAATCCGTACCAAATCAAAAAAAATTGAGTTTAGGATTCTTTGATCTATATCCAACCTATGATAAAAAAAAAACTTAACCCAACCCATCCATACAGATCATTTGGTTTAGTTTTTAAGTCAATTCAAATCCATTTACATCCTTGCATCAAAGATCATTTGAGCAAGACAATGTTTCATTGTCACAGTGGCTGAGAGAACTCTAAACTCGTCACAGGTCTCAGGTTCGAATCCTGGGACATGCAGAAAAATTCACCTCTTACTATCCCAACCGTTAACAAAAAAAAAAAGATCATTTGAGCGTACAGTCTTGCTTTAGATGCTTCGCCATGGAATAAATCGACTAGTTACGGCTCTTTCCCTGTGAACTCACTTTGTATTTTCCAACACATAAGGAAGGACATGATGGGAAGGAAGTAGTCCCCTGCCTCTGTCCAGTTGATTGATCATTCCGTTAGCATCTTGTGTTCACATCTCTATTTGACTGTCACTCGGAGATGCAATTGTAGATGCGTTTGTCTCCGACATCATTTGTCAGACTAGAATCTACCTAAGCACTTTGCGGGATTCTTTAGTGGATTTAATCTCGCTTTCCTTAACTTCATTGGAGTATGATGAGAGAAATGAGAGAGATGAGATCAATAAGACCGTCATGTACTTTGTAGGAACCTTCAAAATTACCATTCCAACAAACAATAGTTTCATTCCAAATTGTAATGCTAGTGACCTTCTCCCGTCTCATCTAAAATAGGCTTCTTTTTATACATCACCTTTCGGAGTCCATTCTTTTAAAAATTACTGCAAGATGTTCTATTTTTCCATAGAAATGTTTTTTATGAATGTAGTTTTCAAAGGATGTTGATGGTAAATAAGAGGAATGAAATGTAATTTATACACGATTGTAACTATACTACCCACAGATTTTAAAAGAACCTAAAGCAACATGAGTCATATATTATGTCGAACGTCATTTTTGCCATGATCATATTCCCTTTTTTCTTCCTTGTGACACTCTAAATCAATAACGTGTTATTTATACACGATTAGTAAGTTGATGTCGCCAAAGCCCAATAGATCTCATGAGCCTGTGAAGTGCATGATTAGGTGTGACTTCAGGAGTGATTCTATATTTGTTTTATTTCAAGATATTTCATAGCCAGGTCGTTGTAGTATAGCTGTAAGCATTCCCGCCAACGGCGAATGCTATTTCTTTAATTAGATTTGTAGATCGAGCCGTAATGTTATTTTTTACTTGACGTCTCATTGTCTCACACACAATCCCATCAGGCATCAGCATCTCTTTTCCACCTGAAAAGTGAAACCATTCCCACACCCTTTCACCGTTAAACTCCGAGGTCAAAACTAGTTCGAATCAATGTTCGGTTCTTTAAGACTGCGTTTACGTTATTATTCACACCACCTAGATTAATTCTGTTTTGGGATGCAAGATCCAGTTTGAAAGAGGAAAAAGAATCATCCAAGGAATCTGCCCTATTCCAACTTCTCTCAAATCTCTCAGGATAGAAGACCGGCATGTTCTCACCGTAGCCTTGTTCCAGAAACGTCAGGCATTGGTGCATTTCACATTGCACCAGATTCCCAAGAGTAGCGTCCTGTCAGCCCTGTCGTGAAGGCAAGAAAGTTTGAGAGAAAAACAGACGGATCGTTAAAAACAAACCTTTTGGTTTGTTGCAACCGCAACAGTGCTGAATTCTCGCTGTTTTCTCCTACGGTTGTGTCCTACATATGAGAAGGGCATGTTATGATATGGTAAGCTAATCTAATACGTTTCCCTCACTTGGTGTATTCAACGGGCTCTGTCCATAAACAATATTTGTTGCCGGCTCATGGTCCCAAACTTGCACGGCTCCCTATCTCCTTCTGGAGTTGTTTGTCGTCAGCTATGCTTTCATACTTTCGTGACGTTTTCCACATACGTCCTCAAAGTTTGCTCTATTATCCTTTATCTGTATCTTTTACTAATTAAAAAATTAATAAGTAATAAATGGCAGGTACCACGAACAAATCAACAATGTCATCAATTATGTATCACAGAGGATTTTAATATCCATCTTTACTTTCTTCGTAAGCTTGTTTTCTCCTTCCAACAAGATCATTCAGTCAGTCATTTTGTCTAACAATAATCAAATGGATATTTTTCTGAGCTCGTTGTATTGATTAAACGTACGATGATTAAAAGTTGAAAGGATCCTCTTCAAGAAAGAGATTCTGAGCACGCACATCAAAATAACTTTAATAAGGTGGGCCATTCCATTCATGTATCAGCTAAGAATGGAATTCTTTGTGTCATCTCCATTTTCTACTTGTTGACACGCATTTTGGGCCTTGGCCATGCTTTCAGCGTGATTGAATGAGGACATCTAACAACAAACCAATCATTCAAGGGTGTTTGTGGAAACTTCCACGGCAGTCTTGTTTCTTATCTTTCTTATGCAGTTATATCAGCACCTTTCGTTTCCCACCTTCATCCTTTCTTCTTTCTTCTGCAGCAGGCTCCTCATACGAGAAGAACAAACAGAAGACAGGAAGAGGAAAACAGCGTCGGAATTTTTGCTCTCACTGGCAATCTAATCCTGAAGACTTCGGATTTTCTCCAATCATTTCAGACATTGATTTGGGATCTGATAAGGTTCTCTCTCTCTCTCCACAAATATTCAATCTCTGTACGTTTTCCAACTGTCTTTTCGTTCAGCAAATTTTTAAAAAAAACTAGCACTCGTTTCCCAATTGAAAAAAGAATCTGTTTTTTTTTCCTCTATAGAAATGGCATCTGCTCTCATGGTTTTGTGTTCTTTTTCTCCCTTCCATTAAGGAATTAATAACCAGGTTGTATAATCATAGATTATGCCCTTCTACCAAGCACAATCACATATAGGCTCTAACACCCAATCACGGAATTTAACAGGAGGCAAAACACAAAGGAAGTATCTACCGTTATCAAAAAACACAAAGGAAGTATTGTCGAAACAAGATGTCATCACCAACCAAGCGAAGAGACATGGACGTGATGAAACTGTAACTTTCCAAATTTCATTCCTATCCTCTTTTCTCCGATACTGTTTGCCGAAGTTCCTCTTGTACATGTATATTGTTAACTGATTCTAGCACCGTGGAAATTATCAGAATGATGACAGATTACAAAGTCGAGACGATTAATGACTCTATGACTGAAGTCTTCGTGGAATTCCACGGCCCCCCTAACAGTGAGCGTCCCTATTGAACATTACCAAGGCATTGTCTTCCACTGCTCATAAAACCATCCTATTGGGTGCAGGTATATACTCTGCAGGTGTATGGAAGGTTAAGGTGGAACTACCAGATGCTTACCCTTACAAATCCCCTTCGATAGGATTTGTTAACCGCATCTACCATCCCAACATAGATGAAGCGTAAGTCAACCATGCACATTTGGAACTTATATATAGCCCCCACCTATATGCTTGACCTGTTTTCATATATTCTGTTGCAGGTCAGGGTCTGTATGCCTTGATGTTATCAATCAGACATGGAGTCCTATGTTCGGTATTGTTTGCTTCTTGTAACTTATTCAATGTACTAAAAGAAATTGGTGATGGGTTACCTCCAATTTGATGTGGCATTTTCATTTACACGCAGATCTTGTGAACATATTTGAAGTATTTCTACCACAGTTGTTGCTCTATCCAAATGCCTCGGACCCATTGAATGGTGAGGCTGCAGCCTTCATGATGAAAGATAAAGAAGCCTATGAGCAGAAGGTTAAAGGTACTTATTTTAAACAAGTATGATGAGCCCCTCAGTATATCATAAAAAATGCTTGTTCACTGATGATCCTGCATCAACAGAACACTGTGAAAGATATGCTAAGCCTAACGACAGCACAAGCCAAGGAGGTAGCAGTGGTGATGCAGATGACAGTGATGATGACCATGATGACTACATAAGTAACAGCGAAGATGATATGGATATTGAAGGCATTTAACAAAATTGTAAGAAAAGCATTATGCATTTGTGAAATGGTACTCAAATATACTTGTAACTTCCTGACAATTCCGATCAATAAGAAAGTGCACATTTTCAAAATTCCAGATGTTTGCTTTCTCCAGATCTCATTCTATTTGTTGTACAAGTAGAAGATTGTGAATATGAAGAATCCAGCCATCTGCAGTCAGAAATAGAATATCCAAAAGAGATAATATCAGCTAAAGTTATATATACTACATACTAAGTCATTTATTAGTTGCATGGACTGGAAACTGTTGACATAAACTTAAAATAAACAGTCTAAGAAAATCACGAGGGGCACACTTACAGTTGAAAATGCTGCTCCATAGTATGGGTATGCTGCTGTGATAAACCTCTCATACTCATTATGTCTGAAAGGCCGAACAGGAATCTGCAATCCAAACATAACATGATACGGTCAACATAATAGGATTTCCAATGCTGCTCAGATTCAACAAATCAGTTCATTTGCTAACACTATCTCTTCTTACCCACAAGATAGCATCACAAAATCCCGATAGAGAGAGAGCATAAATAGTTAGAAGAAAGCTATAGTACAAACTGACACACTCAGCAACAATCTCTCTGATGGATCCTAAATAGGAATTCATCTTATTAGATTGAGAGTTCATGGTAGTCACTGATCTAGCCCATTTCAATAGAACCAAATCTAACTTGCCTAACAGTTAACTGCAAATTTTGCAAAATTATTTCATTTTTTTCAGGAGGCAATAAAGAACATTATCTAATAGACTAATAAGGATACATGATAACAGAAAGGGGATGTTTTGCATTATCTAATAGAAGACAAGGTTGCCACCTTGCTTAGGCCAATATTTTGCGAAGGTTATTATTGGATTGAAAAAATCACAAATGGATTTACAAACAATTAAAAAAAAACAGTTAAATAAGAATGGTAGACTGATGTGTTTCAGCCTTTCAGGAAATCAACTTATAGGTGCTCAAACTAAACGTGACAACCTCAAACTAACTTTTCAAGTGTTACGAGTACCTTAGATAAAGGTGTCACAAGATAATGGTCCTCTAAATTTGGCAATTAAAGAAAGCAGACAGCGGTATGATAATTAAATATCACATGATAGATATTGCCTAGAATGATTGTGATTCACTAAAGAGACGAAACCTGTTTTGAAATAGATAGACTTGTGTATCCAAGCCTTTTGTATTCCACCTTGAATTGGAAAACACCATAAACATCAGGAACTTTGAAGGATGTGGAATAAAGACCCTGCCACAGGTTGCAACAGATGTTGATTATTTCATGACCATTACAGAAGTTGTCCACACAGACACATGGTAAACAATGTGCATTTTGCTCATACCTTCTGATCTGTGGATAAAGCTTTTAACACGTAGGGACTCATCATGTAGAACTGAACTTGAACATCATCGGCTACATATGGCTTCCAACTTGTTCCGGACCACTCAAAAATTTCAGTAGAGTATTCCTGATAATAACAACTCATGAGCAAGACAAAGAAAGAACCAACAATTTATGATTGAATATTATGTCTACATTCTGAGGTTACGAGAAGTCAATCACCAAATCATCTTTAACTCGGTACATTGCAGACTCCTCTATTTCACCAACTTTGTGATGCTTGACATTGACTGCCTAAAAGAAGGAATATATCATTAGTTCCAAAGTTGACAAGTCATTACACACTACACAAGACCATGCAAGAAAGTTGGAGCACGAAAGAATTTTGTTTGCTCTATTGTTCATGCAACGGATGACAAACTCCATGTTAGAAACCAAGTGTAATGTCCTTGAATCTCTTTTTGCATCAATGGTTCCCTTGGACCTCTACATAAACAGATGCTAAACGTCTGATTGGTTACAAGGAAGTCCTGAAGTAATGTTGGGGAAGCCTAGTTCAAATAACTGTAGTTATGGTGATTTATAAAAGTTTGTTATAATGAAAAGTCAAGTTGTGGTCATTTTTCTTTATTTGAGGAACGAGGGAACGTAATCTATTCATATTCTTTTTGATATCCATAGAATTAAATGTCAACGCGTGTCGCCGAAATTTCACCGACACGTGTCTTATTCTCAATTTACCAACACAACTCCACACGACATTGACATGGAAGTTTTCTAAACAAATGTGGATTTTTTTTTACTGTGTTTCCACCGATATAATACCGACATACCGACATATTACCAACACGTATCTATTTTTCAACTTGTTGAAGTCCAACACGAAATCGACATTTAAAACATTGTTGATATCACAAGGAAATCATGGAATTTCACTTCTAAGTTCCTTGTGAACTACCATCATTATAAAGTGATGTCAGAGCTTTAGCTTCTCATTTCCAGACTATTCATTGAGAAATCAATTAGATAATAAAATGCTTCACCTTGAGATGACCCCTTTCATGGAATATCCATTTGCTTATTTCTCTCACAAACTGCTCATTTCCTGATTTCGCATGTCTGCAACCAAAGGGGTGTCACTATGTCACTCTACCCAACAAAAGGTAAAAGACAGTAAAAGTTTTTGACATTACAAACATTCACATGTTTCCTTGAAAATTCTTCCACCACTTCAATCATGTATTACATACACCATTTAACAAGAACACAGTTGTTTTCCCACACTCCAGCTAGATATCATGCCCACTAAAAAAATTGTGATTATGAAATTACCAAGGTAGAGATTAGCTAAAGTACTATACAACAGTAAAGACAACGTGTCTAAGATGGTGAACCTCAAAAACCAAGATACAAGGACAAGACCATATATGTATGGTATTTTCATACAATGGAATAATATAATGAAGTAAAATGAAAACTCGAATAAAAACATTGTTTCTTTCAGTGTAACATATTTTATATTCTGAACATTGTCTAATATCCAATGATAATGACCACCCATTTGAATCAATTAGATAATTTATGTTAAGGAGGCATATGAAGAAACAACATTTAAAATTTTCTTGATGCCTCTTAATAGTCCAAGAGAGACGTGTGATAAAGGCAACTAAAATGCCGCCTTTGGTTAACAAAGATTTCTTACTACTAGCAATTAAAACAATAAAAAAGTCAACCTTTTTTAAGCTGTCAAAGCATCAATCTTATTTACAAAACATTTAAGAGAAGATTGTCCAGGCGTTGAGTAAAAAAAGCAACAAAAATAATCCAAAACTAAATCAATCACAGGACATTAATAGCCCCAGGCAGTCTTGAAACAACAAGATAGAATCCTCAGAAGTACCAAACTATTAGAATGAAAATTACAAACACGAGATCAAGAAATTAATAAGACATGCACACTAAGAAACTTATTCATTACAGTACCATCTACTAGTTCGTCTTGTGAGAGGAAACAAATTTTTCTGGCGAACGAAGAAAAAATATAATCATTTAAAATATATTAATGTGTGTCTGTATGTGTATATATATAAGGGAACATTTTGGTGCATTTGGCCCTATGATATTAAAATGAGATATGCAATCCTAACCATTAGATCTTCTAGATCCAAAACCACTTAATGAGAAGAATACCACAAGAGTGAAAAGGTGGTATTCATTCAAAATTTCAAATTTCAAAAATAGCCTCCCATCAACATCCTCACCAAAAAAATCTCTCCATAAATCTCCCCACCGCCAAAAGAAACCCACTGGCACACATCAACCCACCGCATGGCCCCCTCCGCTAAGTCACCAATAGTAGCATCTGAATCCTCCTCCCTCTCTCCTCTACCTTCGTGTGCCGATCCTTCATCTGGATCCTCATCTGGAGTTCGACCCCTCTGGATGATGTCCATTTTCGTCTCCGTCTTCCAAGGACACTGGAGAATGGTCACCTACTTGTGATTTGTCGGTGAGGGAAGAATCACCACCACTAGCATAGACTGGTGCATCAAAATGTGAGTTATTTGCAAAAAGAGTTTTTGACTATAAGTAAGGATTTTTGTTTGAAATCGTATGTAGAAATATTGTAGGTGATTTTTCTCTAGAATGAATCATTTTGTTTTTTGAATGAGATGTTCAGTAATTTTTTATTGAACTGATTTTGATTTGAATGAAGTCGATCTTGTTCTATTCTCTTTTGTGGGTTAATTTGAGTTAGTTTTTAAAAGTTTGAATGGAATTGTGGTATATTCATATGGTGTTTCAGCCATGAGATCTTTATGTATATATGTTTTATTGCCTTGGTTTATTGTCCTTTGAACTATGGGAGTTTGTTGTAAGGGTCTTTTGATATTCTCTTCTATCAGAAAATATCTAGCACTATCTCTAAAAAATGGAAAGAATATTAGTGTCGTTTGTAACTCCTAATAGTCATTACAAGTATGTTTCTTACTACATCCTCCAAAATATATCTCTAACACTAACACTAACACTAATACTGATGCTAAAAGTATATGAGAAAATAACACTAACACTAAAAAAACATAACAAATTACTTGAAGCAAATAATAGTAACACTAATACTAATACTAATACTAGTAAAATCGGTAACACTAATACTAAAAGCACAAAAATACTAACACTAATACTTAAAGTATTGATATTATTAGTTAAGTACACGAAAGTGATATTATTAGTTAAGTACATAGAATTGGCAAATGTATTATTAGATAATATACTAACACTAATACTAATTCTAGTAAAATGAGTAACACTGATACTAAAAGCACAAAAAATGAAAATAATACCACCACCAAATACTAAAGTATATGAAAACATAACACTAACACTAACACTAAACCCTTTTTTAGATGTAGAATAAGAAAAGTAGGAATAAGTAGAAAGTAGTATTGATATTCTAATAGTATTACTATTCAGTTTGGAAGTGATTTTCTTTTAAAGGTGAATAAGTATGTATAGAAAGATATTCTGATTTAGATAAAAAATGAAATAAGTATTAGAATAAGTAGAAAATATGTAGATTAATAATAATCAACTTGATTATTAAAATATATATCTAATTTAAAATATGTATACATCATTTATATATGTATTAATTTTTAAACAAAAAATAAATACACCATATACATATATGTATCAGAATAACTTAACAAAATAACTTTATTCTATCTTTCTCGTGGAATAACTATTCTGAAATAAGTAAGTCAGAATAAGAATTACTATTTCATTTTTATTCTACTTTTTAACTTATCGAAATTGTAATTCCAATTCTACCTTTATTCTTAACTTTAGCCAAGTACCAAATGGGTACTAAAAAAACTTAGAAAAATAACACTAACACTGTTGGAATAGTCTTATATTGAAAAAGTGATGATTAAGACTTGTAGTTATTTATAAATGGACCCCTCTACTTATTGTCAATTTGTTTTAAGTTGGATGTCCATATTTCTAACATAGTATCAAAGCCAAAAGAAACCTAAACGGGTCCAATTCCATATACATCCACCCATGTTTAAAAGAAACACTTATTGAACCTAAAATAGACCATAAGTGAGGGAAAGTGTTGGAATAGTCTCACAGTAAAAAAACGAGGATTGGAACTCGTCGTTATTTATAGATAGACCCCTCCACTCATTACCAATTGATTTTGAGTTGAATGTCTATATTTCTAACAAACACTAATATTAACACTAACATTATACCAACACTAATAGTAACACTAGTAAATTGAATAACACTAATACTAAAAACACAAAAATGAAAATAATACCACCACCAAATACTAAAAGTATATAAAAAAATAACACTAACACTAACACTAAAAAAACATAAAAAAACAACACTAACACCAATATTAAAAAATACATGGAAAGAATAGCTAACATACACTATTAAAAAATCATAAGCACATAAATGATAATACATGAGAACTTCTATTCAATATAGTCCACAAGTTTTGGAGTGAATTGATTATTGTCCCCAATAAATGTTAAATTTGAATAGTGGTGTAGCTAATAGGTGCTCAACTTATCACTTCGAATATAGACAAAAAATGGGTAGAAAAAAAAGAAAGTAACCTTACACAAGATAACCACATCATTAATTGTCATCCAGTGCACCATTTTGGAAGGAAAACTATCTCTACAATACCACTGACCAAAAAAAAAGGTTTTCTTTTCAACCGTTGGATCAACAATAAACGGCCTGGATTGATCAACCCATATTTTGCCAAAATGAGAGAACCTGCATCTAAAGCCATCCATATGTATGTATGTTACTCTCATAACTTGTTGTAATTGTATATTGTTTTGTAGTTGATATGTAATGTCAATTTTCATGCATTAAGTTAATCTTGAACATGTGATACACCCATATATGCATGTTTATGGGGAAAAAAGATTTTGAGTTGAATAATCACATCACAAAAAAAAAAAAAATTTACCGCTCAAAGAAAAAATCACATCACAAAAAAATACTAATCAACGAAGATAAAAGACTAAAAAAGTTAGTGTAGACTGGAATTATGTGGCAATTTTGTAATGTGACACCTTTTTACAGATTTAAAAAATACTAATCAGATTGTTTGGCCTTGCACATAGTCCAAGACATGTAAAAAAGGCCAATGAAAGTGAGCTTCTTTGGTGGATTGTGGGGTTACTTTTGCCATGTGGCAGCATGTGAATGGATTTTTAAACTGAAATGAATAATCTATTGCCAAATGGACCCTTAGAAATATATTACAGATAAAATATTTTAATATTTTTTCTTGAACTTTAAACTGTTTTCTTATTTTCATAATTTCGAGAGTACTATACATTAAACTGTAACAGGTTGCCTACATATGAAACAAATTGGTTTCCAGAAGCACCAGTCATACGGGAGAAAAATGAATAGCATCAAACGCTGCATGAGCAGACGATAGCTAGTCATCTCAGGAATCAAACTGACATAATTAAGGCATCTGATATCAAGCAACTATAAGAAAATAAAATAAAATGCAAATACATATGGATCACAAAACCATTCAATTTTTAAGTCAGATGAAACAGACACTTGCAGACTCGGTGATTTAAATTAGAATTAATGAAAGCATATCAATATAAAATGAGGCAAAGATGGTTCAGGAGCTCAAATAACAATTCTAGAGAAAGTGAAGAGGAAAGCAGCTTACACAGTGGTGCACCCAGCCTTCTGCACACTAGACTTCAAAAATCTGAATGCCAACAGAAGAGCATATCAGCTGGAACAAATATCATCAAAAAAAAAAAACCTAGGACAATGGGTAAGTGCAGCAAACTTCAATCCATAGAAATGGCCCAAAGGTAAGGTAGCATACTGATCACTGAACAGTTCAAGAGAGCCAGAGACCATGACACGAGCATTATTTCTTGCCTGTGGAAGAAAGAAAATTATAATTACTAGCAATTGAGCAGCAAGCTTACACCAAGCATGCTAAAAATAAGAAATCTGGCCTCATCACCTGGTAATAAATTTCCAGCTTCAACAGTTGTAATAAAAAAATGGCAGTACACATACTACAACAGGTGCTCACAAATCTTAATCAATTGAGAACTGACATCATTTTTTTTCCTTTTCTTTAAGTATTAAATATGCAGTGCAAACCTTTCCACAACAAGCTTTTCATACATAAAAAATATTTTATGATAGTTTCACAGAGAAATATAGGGGAAGACATGGAATGAAAAAACAAAGAAAGGCTAACTCCCTCCATACACCCTATACCAAAAACCAAGGATCCCAGAAATCATCTGAATTCCACCCAAAAACAGACACACAAACTGCAGGATCAGGAAATCAAAATTCAACTCCCCACCAGCCCAGCGGCCAAGACCCATTCTCAAGGAAATGGAAGACCTTGCATAATTAGAAGAACATAATCTTTCTTTTGTTTTGCATTAATTGAACAAAAACCATGAAATAAATTTGATAATTCAGCTATGCAGTGGCTCACAATAACAGTCAGAAGTATTTCAGTATGATTAGAAACACTTTCGAAGAAAGACCATGATAACATCTATTCATCTAACAATATTTTATATACAAGGTCAACGAACCACTAAATTCCGTCATAATGCTTCATCTCACCTCTACTAAACCACTACAATACCTCATCATAGTCGTCATAACAAAGATTTGCCTCACCAATCCAGGTCAGTTTTAAGGACCAATTATGATCAAAAAATTTTAAAAAGGCCCTGCAATTAACATTCACATACTGAAATACCTTGGGCTCTAGAAGTAGCCAATAAATTTTACGAAGACTTAGATCAGTGTAGAAGTCATGAGACACCATGTCTTTTCCCAGTTAACCATCAACCCTTGAAGATCTGGTTTAAAATAATATAGATACTGTGAACTTTACCAGTTAAACATCAACCCTTAAAGATCTGGTTTAACGTAAGGTATGTGTATTTTCATCAACAAGAATGATCAAAGCCACGTGAGGTAAATACTAGACTTCAAGGGAGTTATATACACATCATTGAGTAATCAAGCAACAAAGTCAAAAATAAAATCACCTGCAATACAGAAACTAATGAAATGGCAGAGCCTTCGAGTGCAGGTGAGTTTGAAAGTTTGGCTTTTGGATTTGTAGAATATGCTGAAGGGGAAGCAGACAGAACCTTTAGAACCTAGAAATCATTCATTGATCATAAGACAGTCTGCAAAATGCATTATCAAGAAAATATGATGAAAAGAAAGCATAATATTTGAACAAGGCATCATATAAGAAAACAAGAGAAGTGCTGACCAGGCTATTAGCAGCATGTAAGGAATGGCCAATTCCACGGAAAAGTACAGGAGCCTGTGGAAAATTTCCTTTTCCATAGTGAGTAGAAAGATAAACATTTAGACAACATTATAATATATACATATATGTGTGTGTGTATATATAGACAGGACTATATATATATATTGAAAAATCACTTAAATCACAACCCTCAAGACAATTAAAAGAAATATGAATAATTCCAACTTCAGTTTAACTATCTCAAATTGTTTATCTATTAGACTTGCAAGACTTTAGAAGTCAGAACACAATCACTACGAGAATAGTTTTGGGTTGCTTGTAGTTTAAAATGGTGGCTAAAATCCAGGAAATGTAATCTTGATTCATTCGGTTCATGACTTACTGTTTTGAAGTTCATCAACAACCTAAGAAAATGCCTCCTAAAAAATACAACATAAAAGCATGCAGTCATGCATAGCAAGTAGCTATAACCAGCATACACAGTAACAATCCTCTTAACAGAAGTCAAAAAATAGGAACTGTTTACTGTGAATTTGCAGTAAAAAAAATTTAGATTTTGTAGTTAGTAAATGGCTTAGGTCTCACAAATCTGGAGAGATGAGAGAGAGTGGAAAGGAGAGAGAGAGAGAGAGAGAGAGTCGGTGGCTGTGGGTTTCGTCAGGGCAGCTGTTAACTCCAACCATGCATGGTGGGTGTGGAGGAAGAGAAACCAAATCTCGCAAGAGGCTACCGGAGAAAACACTTTTCCACTCGGGAGTGATCCGGCACACAAGTAGAGATGACTGGTGGGTGTGAGGAAGAGAAACCCACAGCCACCGACTCTCTCTCTCTCTCCTTTCCACTAAACCAAATCTCACGAGAGGCTACCGGAGAAAACACTATTCCACTCGGGAGTGGTCCAGCACAAGTAGAGATGATGAGGAAGAGAACGAAAGTGAAAAGAGATAGACTGGTTTGACTGATATGCTTTGACAGTGGGCATTCTCAATCAGAATACCAGAATGCCTGGGTTTGCAGGAGATATAGAGGCATCGTTCATCAAGAGAGGAGCCCTAGATCTGCCGTTCATCCAAAAGTAGCGACTGGGCCAGATGTCCCTGTTGATCGGTACGTGAGAAAGCAGTTTGATTTTGCAAAAATGGTGAAGAACAATGGTGTCACTGGAGGAGGAAGCTTCAATGATTCATGTATGTGTGCCGGCTGAAGACAAGGTGATGCACAAGGATCAATTAGGCTTGGTGGTTGCAGTCGACTGGAAAGTTCAAGGAGGATGGGAGGTAATTCGCAGGCAATTTAGGCATAAATGGTTGGGGTGATTACCAAAAACTTCTACTGGAAAAAATGAGGGCAGTGATCTACATGCCAAATGAGAAGGCTAGAGATGAAATTCTACTAATGGAGGAGGATGTTGTCTGAAGAGTCGAACTTCCATTCTCTCAATGGACAACTGAGGTGAACACTTTATCATTGCCAGAATGGTGGGTGGCCATGTATTGAATTCCATTACATACTTGAGAAAGGAGTTGGTTGCTGAAATTGCTAGGAATTTTGGAATATTCATAGATAAGGTGATGGGTAGACACTAGACAGTATGATGATAATATACAATCCGAGGTTGTACTAGTGGAAGCACAAGGGGTGTCAGAATCTTGTGTCGCTCAAATCAGGATGAAAGCTATCGGTCGACTTTGACAGTGGTGGAGGATCACGTTTGCCCTTCATGGTTTGGAGTTCTACTCTCTGGCCGCCTGCTGGAGAACGAGGAGGAAGTTGAAGAGGAAGGTCACGAGGTTGAAGATGAAAATGAGTTGAACGATTCATCTCCCAAGTCAACTCAACCTGAGTTAGGCTCCCTTCAATTCAAACAAGCTGAGTCCCTTAAATAAACTCAACTCATGTATGCCACCAGACCCGAATACCCCTGAATACCTGAGTGCTTTCTTCTTCTTCATCCGACCAACCTGTGCACTCCAACCGTGCCAACAAGTGGAACAGGTTCATGATCTCCAACGATTGTTATCCGTCAAGGTCGGACAGAGCTACAATGATGAAGCAACTTGTTTCACTCACCTTCATGGTTTTTAGATGGAACCACAAGGTTGGTGGTGGAAAAATCTCAGCCTCCACTCAAAGGTTTCCTCCCTCAGAATTGCGAGTTTATGTTGGGTATTTGAACAAGGAGGTGGCAAATGTTGGGGGGGGGGGGGGGAACACAGCCATCCAAAATACAGATTGAGCATGAAGAGTTGGAAGACATGGCCCTTTAGCAGCTACTCCAATCACCACAGAACAAACAAGATATGGAAGCCAATAAAGTTTGTATACGGTAAGGAAGAGAAAGTTAATAACAAATTTTTCCAGTATAAATATCCCTTCTTTCGACTCTTCCTAGTCTGTCTTCTAGTTTTTCGCACCTTCTTCTTGTCTCCACCTTTTGCAGGCACCAACAGGGTTGAGCCTTTGCTTGGACTAACACAATGCTGAAAAGGAGAGGGTAGGAAATGAGGGTAATTGAGATTGGGGAAATAAGGAGTTGGTAGTTTACAGGAGAAGGAAGTGGAATGGGGGGAAGAGTCATACAAACAAAGATAAAGAGGGTGGTAGAGAAGTGAATGAGGGATGCTTGTGGTCAGATGAATATTTAGTGGAGTTTGGCAGAATATTTGGTTTCTCTTCAACAGACAACATCAACAGCATTAGGAAAATACCTTATTGAGATGCAAGGCTCTGCTAGTACAAATGGAATACAGATAGGAACATTACCACAAAACAGCCACATAACATTGGTTGTGTATAAATTGCTGAAATGAAGATCCTTTTCTGGAATGTAGAGGACTAGATAGTGATGATAAACATCGGATGGTGAAATTTGTTTTCGAGGATGTGAGAGACCTGATATTGTTTGTTTTCAGGAGACAACTCAAAGATGTGGACAGCTCAATATGACCCATTAGTTGTTGGTATTGGATTAAATGAATTTGCTTTTAAATAAATTGTTGAATCATCTAGGGTTTGCTTATTGCTTGGGATGGATCGGCAATATGCAATTCTTGGCTTCTTGCTGGATCTGAGTGCATATGCTACTGCTACCAAAAAATGTAGTTGATTGGGGTCCAAGGCCTTTCATCACCGGATTGTGATGTGATGACAGATGTTGTGATTGGTGCCTGGCTAGAAGTGTTGGTAGCTCTATGAGAAGTGGTTTTCTACTTTTCTTCACTTTGATTGTAATGTCTTAATTTTCTTTCTCTTTTTTTCCATGTTGGAAATTGTTTAGTTTTAATTGGTTTTCTATCTTCTAGATAGACTCCTTTCTTTTGTAAATTTGTTTCCTGGGTTTTAATGAAATTTGCCATTGCCACTCAAAAAAAAATTGCAATAAAATTAATTTTGTTCGAAAGTCAAACTAGCCTGTTAAACTGCTATCGCTTTTATCAATAAAAATGGCATAGCCCCCTAACCTAGTTAACAGTGATTGATATCCAGGACATATAAGCACTGCACGAGGATTGGGATAGAAGCAACAAAGAACACAATAAATGGGCAAGCAATCGATTCAAGTAAGAAATAAAATTAAATTGCAATTAAGGTCACCTCTAATAAGAGAAATAGATGATCTCATCAAGGTACTCTAATCAATTTCATCTCATTAAGGTGTGCCAAAATGTTGTGACTGGACCTCAATATTTACAATATCTTCCTTAAATGTCCTCTAGATTTTACCTAAATACACAAACCACATCTGTCAAGAACAACCTTCCAAACTACCTAAGCTCCTTAAGAATTTGGGACTCCAGAATATCATAAAATTGTCTGACTGTAGTCATCGGAAGTATTCTCTAGTTCATGTCAAGTAATTCAACAAAATTGGGATACAAGCAATGGAGACTTGTGGGATTCAAGCATTTTATTTCCAGCTTGAATGCTTTCAAACGTTTCAAAAGCAAGAACTACCTATTCAGGTGTAAGTACACCACCATACAAGATTCCAAGAGGACAAACATAACTCTGTGAATTGTGGAAACCATTTTAAAGATGATTTTCCAAATTACCACTACATATCTATAATTAGAAAAATACAACCTCAAATCTTCTCGGATACAATCCTCAGGCTTCTAAACCTTACAACTCTTAATTGTTCATTGCAAAATTTCCAAATTGACACTCATTTTAAACTCTCTTTCCTCTTGTACCACTGTCTCAGAGCCATGATCATGCTGATTGTTTCCTCAATTCTTTTCAACATCACTAATCACCAGATTCGACATTCTAGCACCTAAATTATTCATCAGCACCATAACATCCATCATATGGACTCCTGACCTAAATCCAACATCTTCACAAAAACAATACACTCAACATGCCAGAAATCAGCAATGAGAACATACTTCAGAAAATACAGAAAACAAATGTATGTTCAATTGTCCCTTACATCGATTTTCTTTGCCCCCAAAATCACATCCGACTTGATAAAATCATCACTTGCAATCAAAGTATGATCCCCTTCAGCATCGGAGACTGCGTAGCCCAAGTGATCGACAACCATAGCAGAAGGATCCTGTTCCAAACACAGCATAATCAGGAACAACTACAAAACAAATAAAGATATGTAGATCAACTCTTTAAAATAAAGGAAAACTCCACTCACCTCATCAAAATCAGCCCCACATTCCGCGGCAACATCCCGAACCAGATCCGACGCGGTTGAATCCGCCGCCAGAACCAGATCGCGCCCCGAATCCACAAACTCCAGCACCCCCGCTAGGTCCAAAGCCCCACCAAACCCTATTGACAACAACAACACCATCACAAACCCACTACTGCAACCAAATTCCCAAAAGAATAAGTCTTTTGTTGGTGTAAATTCTTACTCTTGGCGGACGGGGAGAAGAGCACCAGGCCGTCGTACAAGTACCGGCCGTATCTCTGCAGAGAGAGCTTGGGGTCGTTGGCGAGCTTGAAGTCGAGGTCGAACCCGCGGGATCGGAGGGAGCTGAAGAAGATGGAGTGGGACGATCGGACGGCGAGGTCGTCGACGAGGACCAGGAGGCGGTGCTCTGTGGGGGAGTCCGGGGAGAAGGAGAGGGAGGGGAACGGGAGGAGGGAAGCGAGGAAGATCAGGAGGAGAAGTGTGCTTGGGAGCTTCGCCATTGTTGCTGGTTCTCTAGGGTTCTGTGAGGGGAGGAGGTTCTGCTACAGTGGTTTTTCTGTTATTCTCGCGCTTCTTCTTCCTCCTGGTTTGTAATTATGCGCGGATTGGACAAGGGGGTGTATATTTGCAATTGTGTACTCGCAGTTCTTACAAATAATTTTTTATAATTATGAGTTATCATGCAAGTTTTTGTCGTAAACTTCTTTTTTCTAGACACATAAATAATGTTTAAACCCTGGATGTTGGATAAATACGAGAATAAATCCAGAATTAGAATTACAAATGGAATTACAATTTTGTTTGGATAATCAAAATGTGGAATAAAATCAGAGTAATTATAACCATTTTGTTTTCTTAATTTTGAGATTGTAATTATGCATCGTGTGTGGAATAACATTATTCCACTCGACTTATTCCTTAATATCTTCATTTTCATCTATACGAAAATTTTTCCTCTTCCAAACCTCAATTACCAACAATCATCGCTCTACCAGCTCTATCATTCTCGATCACCACCCTAATCACTAGCTTCACTCCTATCACCTACCGTCATCAGAGATGAAGGAGATCACGGAAAATAGAAACCTATTATCGTCCCTGTTGCATAGTATCCATGCCGAGACAAAAATGAAATAGAAAACGACACACAAAGAAAAGAGAAAGGGACTTATCATGAAAGAGTTCACTAGAGAGAGGCATGTACGACACCACCTACAGCCGCTTGTGATCGCCCACATCATAGGGACGTATGTCGTGCACTACACGCGGAGAATCTCACCCCTCCTCCACTATCACTCGCCACCGCTTGTTTGTCAAGAAGTTCGAGGCCTTACCACTGGTGGAGAAGGAAATAGAGGAGGAAAAGGAAGAGAATAAACGAAATGAAAGAAATGAAAAGAGAGTGGACATTAATTTATGAATACTACTTTGTAATATTTTATAAAATATCATTTATTTATGACCTTTTATTTGGTATGATTACAAATAAAATAATATTGATTTAAAAATAATACTATTTAATATGATATATTGTTGTTTTATACATACTGTATTGATGTGTGTATGTCTCACTACTTATTCTAGTTTTTATTTTATTTTATTTTGACAAACGATAGTTGGAGCTATTCCTCCTAATATTTTTTACCCTGTGGTACATGAGATTCGAATTTGAAAGAGAGCGTATGTGTTCCACTCTTCCTAGTCAACTACTTATTCTAGTTTTTAGCCAAACCAGAATAATTTCTAATGCACACATATAATTTACAAATTCTTTCACTTCCAAACATAATAGTAATTTCAATAAAATATTGATACCACTTTCCACTTATTCCTATATTTCCTATTCCACATCTAAAGAGAGGCTAATAGATTATAAAAACATTGGCCAAGTGATCACATCGCAATGTAAGTCCATAGCCAACTGCAACATAAAAACCATGGCACTGAAGGTAGCAAAATCAAGATAAAACATCACAAATAAACATAAATAGCAAGCAAAATGAAACCTCAGAAAGTTTTATTATTATGATAACCCAAAAATCACCTGGATAAATCACCTAGATCTACCATCTTCAGGTAATTATTTCCTTTGGTCGTATGCGTTTCTCGGATACCAACCGAAGACCTCTCTAAAAGAGGCATTTTAAAGAGACACCATACCATTGAAACACCTTGCAAGTGTTATTGTAGACACTCCAAATTTCCAATTTTGCAGGATGAGGATGTGGTGGCTGAGCTTTAACCCTATCAAGGCCCTTTTAATTCATGGAAACCCAATTGGGCCCATGAAGGCCCACTTAGGCCCATTAAGCCCTATTTGAGCCCACTTGGGC
>JAMKQA010024275.1:0-17171 GCA_024699735.1 Posidonia australis
GGCCTTCATGGGCCCAAATGGGTTTCCATGAATTAAATGGCCTAATGAGGGTTTGTGGGCCCAAATGGGCTCAACCAGGGTCCAAGCTCAGCCACCAGATCTTCATCCTGCAAAATTGGAAATTTGGGGTGTCTACACCAGGTGGCTGGTCCCTTGTTGCACGAGTCACAAGGACGTGGGAGGTCGCGTAGTTTAGTCTCATGCTGTGGCTTCCTCCTTCCTTCCTTTCTTTCTTTCTTTTCTATTCTTTTTCTTTTCTCTCCCCTTTTTTCTTCCTTGGGCCCGACCCATTCTCCCATTCTCCTTCTTCTTCTTCTTCTTCTGCTAAGAGAAGGGAGGGATGAGAGGGAGATGAGAGAGGGATGAGGGATGGAGAGGTGGCCGAAAGAAGAGAAGCTCGTCGCCATTGCGCAGCTGTTGTCGCGAGGAGGAGAAGGAGAGGAGGAGGTTCAACAAAAGAGAAAGAGGAAGAAGACTAACCATTTGCTCAAGGTACATGCTTCTAGTAGGAATTCTTTCTTCGGATTTGGCTCGAATTTTAGCGAAGCTAATGTGTGAAGAACCACAAGGAATTTGGGGAGTGATGGTCTGCATTCTCATTTGGAGGTGGGCGTCGAATCCTTACTGGAGGGCTTTCCTTGGTGGTTGGATTTTGAGATTGACAATTTGGTGGTGCTACCTTGAGGTTGCAATGTGGGAGCAGAGTGCAAAGTGGTGTTCGCTTGGGTGATGCCGTTTGCGAGAATCCTCAATTCCGTGGAGCGTGGTGGTGTGGTGTTGTCCACAAGTTTTGCATGGATTAGGCATCGTTTTGCCATGGTGTGGTGGTGGTTGTTTTCTAAGCAATATTCTTTGCTATCACGTAAGGTAGGAGACCTTGTGGTGTGTAAGATCGGACTGGTCTTGTCGCCTAGAAGTTGCTTACAACTGCAGTTGGTATTGGTCTGTTTGCGGTGCTACGCCTGCGAGGGGAGCATGGTGTGGTAAAGGAGGTGCTTGGTTCCTTAAGGGGGTTAGGCACCCCACGTTAGTTGACTAGAGGACGTGTTTCCCTTTAAGGGGTTTAGCCACTATCCAGTGTTAGGTTGTTCGGTGTTTAGCATGGAGGGCAAGGTGCGATATTTGTCTAGCCCATGTGTACCCTCCATGGTTGTTGTTATCTGCATGTTATTGTTTGTTTTTGTTTGTGGTTGTCGTTTGTTGGTTGTCTGTGGTCGTTATTTGTCGTCTGTCTGGGTTGTTCTTGTTGGTGTGGGAGGATGCTTGCAGCTTCGTTCTCTTGTTGTCGCATCTGGGTGAAGCGTGAGGCTTCCTAGATGAGTGGTTGTCATTGTTGTCCTTGTGGTGGGTGTAGAGGATGCTTAGAGTTTCATCCTCCCGTTGTTTTTAGGTGACCTAGTGGTTCCCTAGATGTTTGTTGTGGTTTTTTGGATGACCTGGTGGCCCCCCTGATGTTTGTCGTTGTTTTGGGTGACTCAGAAGGTCCCTAGGTTCATGTTGTCGTTTCTGGGTGACTTTGTGGGTCTATAGATGTTTGGTGTTGTTTCAAGGTGAGTTAGTGGATCCCCTGATGGTTGTTGTTGTTTCTAGGAAACTTAGTGGGTCCTTAGATGGTTATTGTTGTTTCTGGGTGACCTGGTGGTTCGCCAGAATTTTGTTGTCGTCTCTGGGTGACTTCGTGGATCCCCAGATGTACGCCTATGTTTCTGGTTGATTGGGTGGGTCCCCAAGCGTGCGTTGTTGTTTTGGAGTGGCTCTAATGAGTCCGCAGGTTTGTGTTCATTCATCTAGATAATCTGTTTTGCACTCGGAGTTACGCATTGGTGTTGCATGGTGGTGTCGCGCAGTGTTGTTTGTGCTTGGCCATGGAGTGGCATAACTTGGTGTGTTGCTTGTTGTGTGTTGTTCGGGGTATCTTGTCGGGATAACCAGTTGGCTTAGTTGGTTGTGGCTTGGATGGCTTTATATCGTTTGGGCAGTGGAGATTTATTTCTCAAGTGTTTCCCCTTTGGGTGTTGATTTTCTTGCTTGGTTGGGGGTTGAATAGAATAGTGCTATTCCAGCTATGGAGATCTTATTTCTCCTGTGTTTGCTTTTGGGTTTCGAGTTTCTATGGTGGAGATGGGATGAGTCAAGTGGAGTTGGCCACCAGTCTTATTTGGTGGCACCACTGGTTGAGTTGGTGGGTGTGATTCCATGTGTTTTCCTCCAATCGGTTATTTCCTTGTTTGGGTGGACTATTCCCAAGGATCTAGCAGAGCATCTTTGAGATAGTGGCACAGTGGAGTGGTTTACCAAGGAGGAGGAACAACTCTTGTTGGTTCAGACATTCTCGTTAGGAGTTGTTTTGAGCTGGACTCCTGAGTGGTCCTTATGATTAATTGTTGTTGTTGTTGTTGTTGTTGGTGTTGTTGTTGTTGTTGTTGTTGTTGTTGTATAGGAACCAGTGTCTCAGTAGTAAGATTTTTCTTGTGTCTTGGATTGGTGGAGATTTTCCAAGGTGATGGGAGGTGTTACTGAGCAAGTGGTATAGTGTTTGGAGTTGTTTTGACCAGACTATGTCCCAGAGTAGTGCAATGGAAGTATGGTGAGAGTTGGTTGCACCTGGTCAGCCTAGTGTTTTGTGTGTCTCTAGAGGTGCTTAGGATGCTTGGTGTCCTTGGAGGACACCATTTTGGAGACTTTGGGTGGAGATTTTGGTGTCCAAAGGGACTTCACCTAGGTATTTGGCAATGCTTGGACTCAAGGGAAGTAGAGTTGCTAGTGTCGCCTTGAATCAAAGTGGGATGAGACGACCTTATGGGGTGCTGATTTCACCTATAAGTTGTGAGTTTAAGGTGGGCACAGATGTGTTGTTGTCTGGAGTCGTTCGTGTAGTGTCTTAATTTGGTGCCCTTGGTGTTTCATCTCAAGAATTTCAGAGGCAAAATTCTTTTAAGGGGGTTAGGCTGTAACAACCTGGATCTGGATCAACATTTTTGGCCAAATATTTTTAACAGAGTTTTTGGTTGTTAAACGTTGAGTTCCCTACGTTCGTTGTAAAATGTACCTCTAGCAACGTTCTATGACTATGATGTGGGCTTCTGGCCCTTTTGGTGTTGTGCCGACTCTCATGGAAGTTTACGGATTTGACCTGGGCCATGGAGGTTTATTTAGCATACACGGGTGGCTGGTCCATGGTTGCAGGAATCATGTGGACGTGGGAGGTCATGTAGTTTGATCTTGTGCTATGGCTCTTTCATTCCTTCCTTCCTTTCTTTCTTTCATTTCATTTCTTTTTCTTTTCTCTCCCCTTTTCTCTTCCTTGGGCCCAGTCCATTCTCCCTTTCTCCATCTTTTTCTTCTTCTTTTTCTCCTCCTGCTCCTGTTAATGAAACATAGAGAAGGGAGAGATGAGAGGGAGACAAGAGAGGACTGAAGGATGGAAAGGTGGCTAGAGGAAGAGAAGCTCGTTGCTGTCGTGTCGCCGCCGTCGCGAGGTGGAGGTTTGGTGAAAGAGAAAGAGGAAGAAGACCAGCCATTTGCTCATGGCACACACCCCTAGTAGGAAATCTTTCTTACTCAATTCAATGCATAGGGGCATGTTAGTATGGATTGAATGTGTTTGAATGCTTGGTGAATTATTGGAGATTTTATGGAGTTTATTTGAAATTTTCGACAGCTTAGTAGGTTTTCTGTGAATAGTGTTTTTGGCTCTTTTTCTTGAATTTCTCGAGCCATAGGAGTCGGATTCTCATGTTTTCTATTCCAAACTGTCGAGCTCGATGAGTTCTTCAATCTGGTATGTGGAATGTGATTTTTGGTTGCTTGTATGATTTTTAGTTTCAAAATTTTAATTGTGGTTTATACTATTCATCCAAGGGGTTTTTTGACGATTTCTCGAGTTTTGGTGTATGGAATTCGATGATTCCGAATCCATTGTGTTGCTTGCTTGATTTCCTTCAATTTGGTACCTTGTTTGCTAAGTTTTGTAGAGTGTAGATTAGATTAGTGCATGGTATAAGAATCGATAGCCATGGGTTCAGAGCTCTGTGCTTTGAAGCTAGAAAATCAGCTAGAGGCGCACCTCCATAGTGCACCAAGGAGGCGCACCTACCAGGTGTAGTTTTGCCTTGGCAGGTTGCTTTGCTCGTTAGGTGCTAATGCTGCCTAGGATACCTTGTACATGTATAACCCTATTAAATAGATGTCTAATGATAAGGGTAACTTGGTCAATCATAAATGGTTAGGATAATCATTAGAAATGACGTAGGGATTGTCAAAAATAGACAAGCAAGATCCTACTTGGGCAATGGATAGATTACAAGATTATAAAACTTAGAACATATTAAGTTCTCCCTTTAATGGTGTAGATTGGAGACTAGGGTTTATAATTCACCCTAGGATCATGTGATAATCAGTTTGGGTGTGGTGCACTGAGTGAGACATTCAATTGCACTGCTTCAGGCGTTTGACTCCAACCTGACTGTGATCCCGAAGGACACGAGCCAGTAGGCATCTTACACTTTGGCACCAGAACATGGAGTTTTGGTTATGGTTAGTGTTGGTGGCTACTCTTGTAAGTTGAATGGGACTACAAGATCGTGGCTTTAACTATTGTTGATTGTTTTGCTTGGGTTGTCGTCGTGAGCTGAGCAAGGTGCTCAGGGACTCAAACGCTACCATGGTGTGGTTTCTTGGTCCTGACAGAGGTGCTATTTAGGCTATGATTTGAGATGTGGTTTTCGATATTGGTTTCCGTGTCGCTTTTGGACACGGAGCTTTATGATATTTTTGGGAAGATATTTAATGGTTTTCGAAATTGTTTTCTAAAAGGGTTTTGGAAAAAGAGTTGCATAGTTTGCAAAGATTTTTAAAAAGTTTTCTGGAGTTTTATGTTGCTAGGGTCTAGAGACTGACAGTGTGTGTTGCTAGGACCAAAGGATGTGACGACATCCAAGGGTGGTTGAGCATGTTGCCCAGGGTGAGGCCGGAGACCAAGAGGCTGACGTAAGTGTTCGTTGGAACTTGGAGGTATGAGACTCCTTGGTGTCGTTCACGAGGCTAAGGCTGAGGTCCGTGGGTTGAGGGTTTGCTGGACTTAGAGGTATGACACTCTGTTTATTCTAGGTGTGGATAACTAGGGTACTAACAGTACACAAAGAAACATGACTGCAAACCAAGGGATATGAGACCTCCGTGTGGCTGGAAATGACGCCCAGGTTTGTACGGGTGCCTAGATTGAGTCTTGATGATACTGAGAGAGGGCGTACCCTGTGGTGAGGTTCTGTGAGAGGACGGCTTTCCCAAGAAGGGTTAGCATAGTGAGGGTTCTGTTGAGAGACGAGATACCATGACGGGCAGACTCCTCCATAGGGTGGTTCTCCATGGCAGTGCGGACACCATTGATGACGCTTTGGTGGACTCCTTGTAGCTAGTGTCGGTTGCCTAATGTCAGGCAATACGACTTGGAGGCTACAAGTCGTGACAGGCTGGCTACGAAGGTTCGTGGTAGTGTAGTTGTTTTGGGAATTCTGTCCCCAACAGCTGGTTGTGGCCAGTGCTTTGTTGTGGTTTTGTGGTTTTCTCGCTTGAGTGATGTTGTTTTGTTTTCGCCCTTGTGTGGCACTGAGTTGGTTGAGCTCGAGAGGGGCCTTGAGTTGTGTGTGCTAGAGGTGGCGTAGTGGTTTTTCTAAAATGTGGGATGGTGCTAATTTTTGAAATATGATTTGTTTTTTTGACTGGGCAAAGGCTCAATGTTGATATGGCACTCTCTCGTTGTTGTGTACTTGTTTTGGCAAGTGTGGCCATTTCAAGTAATGCATAAAAGGTTTTAAAAGAGCATGTGTATGATTTTAGAAACAAAAGAGAAAAAAAGTTTCAAAAGTATGGTTTTGAGGTTTTGTTGATTGCCGAACAATAGTAGATTACCTTGGTTTATTGTTGCAGTATCAGGATGAGATGCCTGTGCTTGTGTGTGCTCGTTGCATGGTTACGCCTGTTTCCTCAACGTGGTGTGCCAAGTTGTTAGGTGGGGTGCATGTTGGGTGACCGTTTGAGTGGTCACTCACATGTGCTTTGTTTTGTGTGTTTTGGCAGGTACAAGATAGTAGTTGTTAGTTGCTACTGCATATAGAAGGAGTCATGTTGCCACACATCAGGGATTCTGGTGAGTGTTTAGTTAGTTTTAATTTTCTGTTGTTTATTAGCTTTATTTTTACTAAGTCTACCTAGTCTTAGTATTATAATTAGCATGATTTTAATTGAAATAAAAGAAAAAAAATGTAGCTAAGTTGAGAGGTAGCGCCCTAGGAGGCGGGGCGTTACATAAATTCTAGCTCAAATCCACAAGCCAATCTATAGCTCAATTGTATCTCTAAACCACACACACACATAGCGAGAAAACCCATCGAGTCACCTATGGTCATAGGTGCCCGACTAGCCACAAGCTGTTGATGAAGACTCTTGCTTCTCTCAACTGTGCAGGCACAATGAACCATCCCTTGTAGGAGTCCAATTGTCCCAACTGCAGCCTCAGTTTTATCATATGTAACACACATGGGGTGCGCCCTCAACGATGCGCCTTGGTGCTCGAGCACTTAGGGACTCCAACCCTTGACCTAACCAACACTAGCACTAAGGATAATAAAGGTCTACTATACCCTAGGTCATGTAGTACCACAATCTCAGTTACTCGACAACTATGACCTTGCACACGTTCTCGACCTCATAGAGGTGTCAATACCCCTAGTTTGGTGGTATGGTCTTTCAGTTATGTGGTTCCTATGGAAACATTTGAAAACCTTTTCGAAACATATGCATTTTCTATTAGAAACCATTTTCAAAACATTTTTGTCACAGAATCATTTCTCAATGCTTTTTCATCACATAAACAACTTTTAAATCATTACAATATAAAGGATCTTTGAATTATACAAAAATAGTTCAGTGAAATTTGCAAACCGTACCACCTATCTACGCCCCATGATCACACAACCCATTCGCACTACACATTTGCACACCTCATTCATGCACTCGATTCGCGTTGGTAGATCGTGCCTACCAGTCATGCTATGGTATTTGTAGTAAAACCAGAAATAGAGCTTTCGCTAGAAAACGCGAAAATCATTCAAACAAATTCCGATAAATAGTAGCAAGGACCACAGATTATCACCACATACCAAAAACGAACTAAACTATGCATTCCCATAAAATTTTTTGCATAAATAGTAAAAGAATTGGGTAGAGACACGTATGGATTTGTCATCAGCGGTCTCTTCCTTCTCTAGCGAGCAACTCTAGTGAATAGACCTCTCCCGCACTCTCCCTCCCTCAGGCTTAGACTCTTTCCCTCGTACTCTCCTCTCACCTCTCTTCTTTCTCACTTCCCCCTCTCGTCTTCCTCTTCCTGGTTTTCCAATGAAAGGGAGCCTTGGGGTGGTTTTATACCCACCTGCCATAGACAGCAGCATCAAAAATTTCAGGGTTCAAGCAACACAGCAGTTGACAGTGATGGCGCTGGCAGGCGATAGTGCAGGTGGCATAGCAAGCAACATGACAGCATAGCATCCACTATGTGTTTCAGTCATTTGTAGCTGGTTACTATATTTTACTGCATTCTAGCCTCTCGTCGACATTATCTGCCAAATGGTCGTGCCTATAACTTACACCTATGATTTGTGCCTAGAAATTTGCTTGGAACTCGCACCTATTATAGTCACTGGCTATAGTCACGTAACCCATACGGAACAGAGCCAATGAAAAACCACAAGCATAGCTAGGAGAACTATCACAAATTCTTTATGATTACCAACAAACATTCTCATAATTACAGGTAATCAAATTCAAACTTATCAATATTACATAACAATCCTCAATTACAAAGTTACATCATTCCTGGATTTCTTGGTTACAATTCTGTGGTCGACCCTGGACATTACATATATCAATGAAGCTTTTGTTTAGACTTTTGCAGCTAATATTCAAATATTTATAATTCAAATAAAGCTCATTAAAAGCATCAAGTATATCATCTATAGAAATAATCTTCAATATTATCTAAGAATGATACCTCACTAGATGTAGCCATAAAGCATGAGTGAGCTACTTCATCATCGAATGAATTTTCTTCATTAGTTGAAGTATCACTATCATTCTTAAGTGGCTTGGAGAGTCCTTTTTTTCTTAATTTTTATTTTGTCCCTTTTGTTCTTCTTTTGAACTCTTCTTTCTTTTAAGACATCCTCGGAACTTGTGAGTGATGAAAACAAGAACATCTTCCAAATCATCTGACTCTAAGGAGGATTTAAATGCAATACTCTTCTGTTTTAGGACATCCTCAAGTTTCCTCTCTTTCATTTGTACTTCATAAGAAGTGAGATTTCCTATGAGGCTTTCTATTGAATAGGTTGATAGGTCCTTTGCTTCTTCTATAATTGTGATCTTCTTTTTCCATTCTTTGGTAAAAGACCTAAGTACTTTTCTAACTAAATCACTTTGTGAGATCCTCTCTCAAGTGATTGCAATGAATTTGCTATTTCACTAAAACTATTAAATATGTCACAAATAGATTCATATGGTTGAATTTTAAACATTTCAAATTTATAAATAAGCATATTAAATTTTATTTCTTTTACTTAACTTATTCCCTCATGAGTAACTTTTAAAATATGCCATGCTTTATGAGAAGTACTACAATTACAAATATGATTATATTGTTCTTCATTTATAGCACAAAACAAAATATTTAATCCCTTAACATCTAAAGTTACTAAATTTCTCTCATTTACATTCCACTCCTTATAGTTTCTTTTACTAAGAGTGTATCCATTTACAACTATATTACATAAATAAAGAATAATAGACTTTAGAAATATTGTCATTCTACATTTTTAATAGTTATAATTTGTGCCATCAAAAAATAATGGTCTATTTATACATTGGCTCTCTATAATGCTAGTATTTAATGAATATTAAGTCATAATCTAGAAAATTGTTAAATCATAAAACTAGATAAACGTGACTCTAATACTAATTATTGGGATCTTAGGCTTCCCTAGAGCAGGATGAATAAAGAATTAAAGAAAAAATGCAGAATTTAAAACACTTATTCAACTAATACAAGCAAAATATAAAACTGAAATAAACAAGAGATTTGAATATTAAACTATAAGCATGAAAAGAAGGGGATGTGTAATGCCCTGATCCCGGGCACGATACCAAAACACAATATCAAGCATAATTACACTAATTGTAACTAAGGCTCACCATCAGGATCACAATGTGTGGCTAGAAGCTCTAACTCCTACACAAGAACCCGACAACACGCAGTCTACACCTGAAAACCAAATAGCACGCGTGAGTAACATCTAAGTCACTTGGTACGCGCCCCAAAACATACAAACCACAAAACCCCAGTAAAACCATAAACTCACTTTTTCTTCAAAACTTGGTTTTCTCTTTTTGAAAATCATCCTTTCTTTTATTAAACAATCACTTGGGAATTCAATCCCAATCCATGCTTTTCAAAAGCCATGTTTCCTTTTCTTTTCTCAAAACATTTGGAAATTCATTCCTAAACCACTTTTTCTTACAAAACATTTCTTTCAAAAACCTTTTGGAATTCATTTTTCCAAAACATTCCCCTTTTCAATATTTGGGATTTCTTCCCAAAACACACTTTCAAATTCACATTTCTAACCAGATACAGTCTAAAACACAATGCCCCATTGGACTCAAAACCAAATCATAAACATTGGCTAGCAACTAGTTAAAACATCATCATTTCTTTTCAGGATTTTAGGACCAATTCATCAATCCAATCCTGACCAAATCACATTACACTTTCTTTATTCATTTCCACATTTCTTTACTGTTGTTACCTTGATCAGGGGTAACCAGGCACACAAGCAGTAGGAGAGGACATCCTTCCCCTACCTTCTTGCACTGCCGCGATGAAATTCCCCGTGCGTGATGTCACCGCCCTGGCCAATCGGCCTCAATTTCATTTTCATAAGTGCACAGGGATACGTCTCTGTCTGATGCCCCAATCGGTGACCCGAACAACTAGGTCCAATGACCCAGGCTCAGCCTACACCGTCGGTGACCCGAACAACTAGGCTTAAAAGCCCAAGCTCTGCCTACACTGCTACGAGCTCAGTGACCCGAACAACTAGGTATGAAAACCCAGGCTCAGCCTACACCGTCGGTGACCCGAACAACTAGGTATGAAAACCCAGGCTCAGCCTACACCGTCGGTGACCCGAACAACTAGGTATGAAAACTCAGGCTCAGCCTACATCGCTATGAACTCGACAACCACATTATTAGTGTTCCATTTCAAAACCATTTTTTTCATTTCATTCCATTCTTCTACTTGCAGGACTCTATTTCCTTGCAACACTTGACCCTCCACTAGGGTCCCAACTCAAGCCATGAAAACCATGCTTTAAGTCATAAATTGGGTCTCATGCGCAAAACCACATAAAACCATCTTTTTCATTCATTAATAGGGTCTAAAAGCCAAAACCACACCTGTAACCATGCCGTCGAGGGTGGCCACAAATAAATATAATATTATGTGCCAAAGTCGGCAAAGGCACGGCAAAAATAAAATAATGCAAAATGCAGGGGTCGCCACCTAGTCTATTAAAATGGAAGACGAGGAAAACCATAAAACATGAAAAATCATGCAGAACAAATAAAAAAGGGCTGCGCAAACCAGAAATGCGGGTAAGGATCCCTGTTAGGTACGAGGAAGGTGTTAGGCACCCTCGTACGCCTGATAAATCGGTCTTCTATTGATTTCTCTTTTGCTTTTGGAATGTTGGCTTTGCAGCCTTTTGCTGTACGCCTGAGGGTGATATGCCATGCCATGGAAATGCGTGTGATGTCTAATGTATAGGTGCCTGATGTGTAGGGGTGTGTCCTAATGCTCAGAAATATCGCTCGTGTGCTGGGCCAAGAGTTGATGCAATAATATTGCACAATAAGATCAAAAATCTAATATCTTGAGCGATTTATCATCCTTGCTTTCTACATGCCTAATGCAATCTAAAAATGCAAGAAAACTGCGGCAAACAAATTTGTGCCTTCCTAATGCATCGAGGACGAAAACCCAGAAGGAAATCGGATCGAGAATGCAAGCAAAACACATGAAAAACATGTTGTGTGTTACTGAAAACAGGCCACTACGCTTGTTTGGTGCGCCAGACTGGTGCGTCAGTTTGGGGCACCCCCTATGTGCGTCTAGGTGGGCCAGTAAAACATGCTGAGTGAAAAACAGAAAACCACGCAAAGCCAAAACATCAGAGGATGCACTCTGGAAAAGTATGCAGTAGAAATAATTCTATAAAACTTGGAAAACATGCATTAAAAGTGCATGAAATGCAAATACAATGACGTGACCTTGAGCTCAAGGGCTGGTAGCCTCACACAAGGTCTCACCTATTTGAACTAGATGAAGAATGCATGATTCAGCCAAGCCACCGTATCCTGGGGTGATGCACATGGTTCTCCACAAAAGAGTAAGGTGCAATCGGCCTACCAGATTCAGCCTAAAACTAAATATAAAAACAGAGAAAAAGGTTGGAAAACAAATCTGATCATGATTGAAAAGCGTGCAGGTGTCATCATGACACACTAGAGAATCAATCATAAAGAATCGAACTCAAAACCTCAGATAAAAACCATGCAAACAAAGGTGCTAAATGCAAGTGATCTGACCTCTGGCCAGTCTAGCGCGCCTGCTTTGTGCGCCAGAGTGGTGCTCTAGTTGGATGCGCCTGAGTGGTGCGCCCCAGGGAGTTTGGATCAGACTGCAATATGATCTAGAATCCATCCCAGCAGAGGTACTGGGGGATTCATGCTAATGCAAATGGGTTCATGCCATTATTAAGAACTGAAAACATGATGGGGATGCATACGATCAAAAATCATCATGTAAATTATGCATTTAGGATTAAAACAAGTTGATGGGTTCATGTATGAAAGCATGCCAAATGCCAAATGCCAAAGCATAGACATATTTTGGATGAATGCAATCAGAATGCATGTGAACGAATGACCATAAGCATATATCTATGTGCAAAAACATAAAGGTGCGTGGCAAAGCTATGTGCAAAGAAATGATAAAAGAAGACAACTTATGCAAGCTTCATACTAGAAACAAAAGCAAAGACTAGCATGGAGATTATTTTGCATAGAGAACAAGCATGTTTATCATATCAAACTTCATAAACATGGAATAAAATAGTCTATACGTAGGATTTAAAGCATGTCTTATCATGTTTCTTAAAATGGCTAAAAAGGAAGAAGAGATAGAAGGCCTACCTCTCTAGATGTTCCCTCTTGAAATTTCAGAGATAAAGAGATCCTTGTTGCTTTGGAAGGATCAAGTGTGCTTTGGGATGCAAGAGAATGCTCCAGAAAATGAATATAGGTTGCTGGACAGAGGTTATAGCTCGTGCAAGATGCTAGCTCAGAGCAGAATTGCAGAATTCTGGGTTTCTAACTTCAACTCAGGATTTCTAACCCCTCCCAATGGCTACCTATGGGGATCCTTATATCGGATTTTCTCATGTGTAACTCATGGGAATGCAGAGAGCCTCGCAGACGAAAAGCCTGGAAGATTCCATGGCATATTCGCTGCTAAGGGTAACAGCCATGGGAGGTGGAAAGCCAGCAGCCCACAGCCTGCGAAGTGGTGTGCGCTAGGGATGTGCGCCGGCTATATGCGCCACTTATGTGTGCTAGGGAGGTGTGCTAGCTAGGTGTGCCAGGTAGGTGTGCTAGCTAAGTCTGCCAGGTAAGTGTGCTAGCTAGGTGTGCTAGGGAAGTGTGCTAGCTAAGTGTGCCAGGTAAGTGCCCTCCCCTACTGGTCTGGTTTTCTAATTGGGCTGCGGGTTTGCTACGGGTTTGGGTTGGTTCAAGGGTCAGCCCCATCCAAAGCAACAACTAGAGTCTTATCAATGAGTCACCTCAAAATCGTGGTGTCTACAGATGCCCCTCCCTAAGCGAGGTCGAGGGACGAAGGGAACCAAGACCGATGCTCAGGGTTGACAAGATACCCCCATTTTGAGGTTACAGAAGGAGGGTGTTTGCTATAGGCAGTATGCCACTTATCCGGCTGATGCACCAAAAGTCATGCCTTGTTGCCAAATGCAAATGCAAATGCAAATGCATGATGCGTGCACCTACTGGTCTAAATGCTGGGATGAAATGCTAATGCAAGATGCCAATGCAAGAGTCGATGCCGAAAGCCGATGCGAGACTAATGCTAATGTTGAAAACACAAACAGAAGAAAGCACTGGCAAGAAAATGATAAGTTGTTGGACTCATCAGCCGGATTATGAGGTTATCAACCCAAGACGGGATACGACAAGCTAACCAAGCCTTGTCAACCCGGGCCGCCTGACAGTGTGACGGTTGTCAACTGAGTAGTTGGGGGTACCAGCCCAATGAAAAAGGGGGGCATGCCAAATAGAAAATTTGTCAAGCAAAGCAGGGCCCGGTCCGCACGGACCAAAGGCGAACAAAGAGATTTCGCGCCCGCGAAAACTCAAGAGGAAAAACAAAAGGACCCTGACCGCCCGGTCAGAAGGTCCAACAACTAGATTCCGCGCCTGCGAAAATCCAAAAGAGAAGAAAAAGAACCTTGACCGCCCGATCAGAGGGTCAAACAACTGGATTCCATGCCCGGGGAAATCCGAGGAAAGGGCTAGGACCCTGACCATCCGGTCAAAAGGTTGAACCGCGAGATTTCCTGCCCCATAAAATCCAAGAAAGGGGCTAGGACCTTGACCATCAGGTCAAAGGGTCGAGCCACGAGATTTCCTGCCCAAGGAAATCCAAGAGAGGGGCTAGGACCTTGACCATCAGGTCAAAAGGTCGAGCCACGGGATTTCCTGCCCAAGGAAATCCGAGAAACCAAGGACTTTAACTGCCTGGTTAAAGCTAAGGAAAGCCTAGGAAAGGCAAAGGACATTTGACCGCCTGGCCAAAGCCAAGAAACTAGATTTCGCGCCCGCGAAAATCCAAAAGGGGGCACATGTCCTTGACCACCGGGTCAAGATCAGAAAGCTGGATTTCGCACCCACGAAATCAAAAAGGGCAATGGACCTTGACCGCCTGGTCAAGAACAAACAAGCTCGATTCCGCGCCCGTGGAATTCCAAATGGGCGAAGGACATTGACAGCCTGGTCAAAGTCAAGCAAGCTGGATTCCTCGCCCACGGAAATCCAAAGAGGCAAAGGACCATGACCACCTAGTCAAAGTCAAGCAAGCTGGATTCCGCATCCATGGAAATCCAAAGGGGCAATCGACCTTGACTGCCCTATCAAAGTCAAGCAAGCTAGATTCCGCGCCTGCGGAAATCCAAAGGGGCAAAGGACCTTGATCGCCCGGTCAAAGTCAAGCAAGCTGGATTCCACGCCTGCGGAAATCCAAAGGGGCAAAGGACCTTGACCGCCCGATCAAGATCAAGCAAGCTGGATTCCTTGCTCGCGGAAATCCAAAGGGGCAAACGACCTTGACTGCCTGGTCAAAGTCAAGAAAGCTGGATTCCGCGCTTGCGGAAATCCAAAGGGGCAAAGGACCTTGATCACCCAGTCAAAGTCAAACAAGCTGGATTCCGTGCCCGCGGAAATCCAAAGGGGCAAAGGACCTTGACCGCCCGGTCAATGTCAAGCAAGCCGGATTCTGCGCCCGCAGAAATCCAAAGAGGCAAAGGACCTTGATCGCCTGGTCAATGTCATGCAAGCTGGATTCCGCACCCGCGGAAATCGAAAGGGGCAAACGACCTTGACCGCCCGGTCAAAGTCAAGCAAGATGGATTCCGCGCCCACGGAAATCCGAAGGGGTAAATGACCTTGACCGCCCAGTCAAAGTCATGCAAGCTGGATTCCGCGCCCGCGGAAATCCAAAGAGGCAAACGACATTGATCGCCCGGTCAAAGTCAAGCATGCTGGATTCCGTGCCCGCGGAAATCGAAAGTAGGAGAGGAAATGACCTCGACCGCCCTGTCAAAGGTTGACTCAGACCGCCTGGTCAGAAGCCAAAGAAAAGGAAATGACCTCGACCTCCCGGTCGAACGTCGACTCTGACCGCCCGGTCAGAACCCAAGGAAAAGAAAAGGAAATGACCTCGACCGCTCAGTCGAAGGTCGACTCTGACCGCCCGGTCAGAAGCCAAAGGAAAAGGATCTCGCGCCCGCGAGAAAAAGGAAAAGAAGGAAATGACCACGACTGCCCGGTCGAAGGTCGACTCTGACCGCCCAATCAGAAGCCAGGGAAAGGACCTTGCACTCGCGAGAATCCAAGCAAAGCATAGGAAAGGACCTTGACCACCCGGTCAAAGGTCAAACAAGATGATTTCGCACTCGCGAAAATCCAAGGAAAGCAAGGGAAAAAGGTCCTTGACCACCCAGTCAAAGGTCAAACAAGAGGATTTCGCACTCGCGGAAATCCAAGGAAAGAAAGGAAAAAGACCTTGACCGCCCAGTGAAAGGTCAAACAAGAGGATTTCGCGCCCACGAAAATCCAAGGAAAGCAAGGAAAAGGACCTTGACCGCCCGGTCAAAGGTCAAACAAGAGGATTTCGTGCTCATGAAAACCCCAGGAATGCAAGGGGAAAGGACCTTGACCGCCTGGTCAAAGGTCAAACAAGAGGACTTCGTGCTCACGAAAACCCCAAGAAAGAAAGGGATAGAAGGATCTCGTCTGCCCGGAGCGAAAACCCGGAAAAACAAAAGCGATAATCCCTCGATTGTCCCCAAGGTGGGAAATTGGTTCAGATGCAATCTGAAAGGTAGAACCGCTACGTGCTCGCTGCTGGCTCTGTGATATGGAACCTGGTGTTCCTGCTGAGAAGTATGTGCAATATTCTCTGAAGGAGCCTTGCTGGGGTGCTGTAAAAGTTGGGGCATATCCGTAATTGGGCATATCTGATTGCTGTATAGCTGCTGTGATATGACAAACGTCTGATTGCTGTGTTGTTGCTATTTGAATATTCTGCTGGGTGCTTGCAAACTTCTACTCAGATGTGATATGTCGCACCCTTTGCGGGTTGTTCTGCATGCTTCACAATCTCAGGGGGTTTCTGTAAATTTGCCCATCTAGTGAATTTGGAGACTCGTGCATTCATTTTCTTGGCATTTCTTTCTGCCTCTTGCTGACCACTGAGTGCGGAGGACAACAGTGCAAAGCAGCCACTCCGTGCTTTAGAGATACTTGTACTGCTTGTATGTGATGGGGCCCATTGGATAACTGTTATATCTGCTAGCCCATGTGCCGTGTTGGGATATCCAACCTTGGTGACACCTGAGCATTGTTCTGATATTCTGCAAATATGTTTCAGTGTACTGATTGCTGAGGACCGCGAGAAACCGCAGGTTTGGGGCATGTCCTCTTTGTTGTTGAATATTGCCATGGTTGAAATGAAATGGCACTTGTTATATGCTGCAGTTGGATTCTGAAACCCATTTTCCATGTCTTTTTGCTTCAGGCAGACCGAGCTTGCTTGGAAGAAGTCCAACGGGTCTGCGGGCTATTGCCGTTCATATTAGCTGTCGGTTTCATGTGCCGTGACAACCATGCTTCTGTGAATTGACAGGCCTATCCAGAAGTGTTTTGTGAGGAGTCTCATCTGCAAGCTCCCAAAAGTAATACTGTCCCTTTGATCTTAGTGACTTAGAAAGACAGCTGACATGCCCCTAGTCAAAGACCTAACTCCAACCAAAAAGCAGTTAACATGCTTCTGGTTGAGCTCCCTTATTTGCCAACATTCCAACTCAAAAGGCAGCTGGCATGCCCCTGGTCGGAACGCGGACAAATGCCTTGCAAAGCGATGCAAAATGCAAAAGTGGTGAACTCACCAATGCTTAATGCCAAATAATTTATGCAAGATTTTAAAGATAGAAACAAGATTTATGCATTGTGTATAAAAGATATGCCCTCAGCGTCGAGGAAGCCCTCATTGCCTGCTACAAGGAATTAGATTGTGTCCTCAACTCACTTGTTGCTACCTAGATTCCTGGGTTTATGGTGGCTCTCACTCAACTAATGGATTTCTGGGGTAAAATGGGCTCCATGCCAAATTCCTAGGGCCCTACACCTACTTTTTTCAATAATTCATATTTCTTTTTCTCCCTCAAAGGCATGCTGACTTACCCTATCCCTGCTTGGAGGTAATAAAC
>JAMKQA010024276.1:0-27359 GCA_024699735.1 Posidonia australis
AAGAAACAGGTTTTCTTTGGTTTTATCGTGTTTGCTTGTAGTTGGGTGTTTTGGGGGCGCGTACTGGGTGACTTAGATGTCACTCACGCGTGCTGTGTGTTTTCAGGTGCAGGCCGCGTGCAGCCAGTTTCCGGTGTAAGAATTGGAGTTTCTAGCCGCACATCGAGATCCTAGAGGTGAGCCTTGGTTACAGTCCTTTTGTTCTGTAATTTGTGTAATTAGGCTTGTGATGCTATTGTTTGATAGCGTGCCCGGGTTCGAGGCGTTACATAATTCTACCTATGATAGTTCCATGACGAAGGAATGGCATTGTAGCTCTTTTGCCTCAATTGCTGCCCCTATTGGGTGTATACTTAGTACTGAGGGGCTACTACTGTCGCACCAGTTGAGTCTGCCCCTACTGGTCTTGTGGCTAGTAATGCATGGGCTACGCTGGGCATTGTACTAGTGAACTATGGTGCTGGACTAGCTAATTTTGATGCTCTACTTGTGCCATGTTGCCTGTGACACTCTCGTATGTGTACCCAAAGGTCTTCTTCTTTCCCCTTCCTTCATACTCCAAGAAGTGTAAGTCCTTTATGTTGTAGAGGACTCTTGTAGCTCTGTCGTACAGTTAGGAGTATGTCTAGAAGTCGTCCATCAGTAGCCTGCCTTCAGCGTTCCAGTAGTGTTCCGAGCATTGACTTCGACAGCTTTGCTCTCAAGGATGTGACATTCAAATCTAGCCGCTATATCTCTCCACCTACTAGCGTAAGTGGCAAAGTCCTCATCTAGCTTCATCTTCTTGGCTAGGAGGTCAGCAATGGAAGGCTTGTGTTGGATGCGGTGGACATACTATTATAGGAACTTGTCCAGTACAATCTTTAATTCATTGAGGTTATATGTTGTGAGCATATTGAACTACCTCAATACTTCTCCTTCCAGGATTTTGAAGAACAGGTAGATGGTGAGCCCGTTATCGTGTTGATAGGGCAAGGCGTCCATAGTGAAGGTAGCCAAGTGATTCCATGGATTGTCTGTCTCATCATACTTTTGCATCTTGGGCATCTTAAATCCCAATGGTAGAATGAAAGGTGGGAATCTTGACGTGTCAAAGCTAACAGATGCCTTTGAGGTGACCCTTGCCTCTACCAATGCATCTACGATCATCCTCTTAACATCTCACCCTGGAGTGATTGATTGTCCCTGCTTGTGGTACCCTTGGAACTATGGAAGTGATTGCTATAGAGGAATACCAAGTTGAGGAGGGAAGGAGGGTTGAGCCAATGTATGATGGGATGGGGTTGCCCCTTTGTGATGATATGAATGGTAGCTATGTGGGATCCATGTGGTCTGATGAGCAGAGGGGTAGACTGATGTTGTAGGGTATGGCAAGGAATATTGTGTTAAAGGGCCTTGTGTTGAGAAATTGATAGTTGGGCTTGGCGGTACGGTGTAGGTATTTCTTTTGTGAGGTGTAGCTAATAGGCCTTGGTAAGAGTTTAGGGGTGAAGGTCCATGGGTATTTAGATGATGGGCCATGGATTTATGTGCTGCGGTGGAGGCTCCTTGTACGTTGGCTAGTGATGGGGCACTCCATGATTGGGAGTAGCTCATCTCTTCCCCTCCTCCTCTTTCAATAGACTAGGCTCTATGGGGAGTTGAAGTGCTGAAGGGGAACCCATGCTGGCCTATTGGGCTGCTTCCTTGACCCATGGAGATTGAAGTGCTCAATACACCAGAGTAGTTGGTGTGAGAGTAAAGCACCTCTACCGTTGTGGACTGGTCTCCTTTTGGGTCTTCTTCTTAAGATATTACAATTACTTGGAAATAAAAATTATAGACTCTTCTATAACATTAAGTTACACCTTATTACAAGTATCTAAGGAAGGGAACATTACAACGTTTAATGCAAATGAAATACAAGGAAAAAATTTTACAACTTTGCTTAATAAAGTAACTAATGACCCAAGACTGCTATTTTAGTATCCCTGTAACCTATTATGCAAGCACAGACAAACCACCCTGCAAACAAGGCACATCATCGATGGGGCGGTACTAGGACAAATCGCCTATTTAGAAGGCGACAGACAGAGGTGTCGATCAAACAGGTAGCTCAATTACCTATCTTTTCCAGCAGTCGAAATCTATCCTTGATAGATCGCCCAAACAAGCCTATGTATGCAGGCAAGTTTCAAACAAAATGTAGATTTTATCTGTTAAAATATTTAATTAATGGGTTAATTAACCTATTTTTCTCAACCTATTGGATTCCTGTAGCATTGGGGTATGGCTTTTCCTTCAGTGTTCTAGGGTTACACAATGGGATTTTTTTCTTCTTCAGTACCATTCTTAGACTTTTCAAAGGTTTACAAAGAAGGCCTAGGCTATGGATTTGTCTCTCTATAGAGGGGCCCACAACTTAGGATTCTATTCTTAAGGTTAAATCTAGCAAAACACAAAAAAACAGTAAATAAAGGAAGAACAATAAAGCCTCAAGTATCTACCAGGGTATATTACTGACTTAGAGAGAAAGATGGAGTCAAAAACATGCCCCTAGGACACCTTAAGTTTCCTATCTAACAAGCACAACCAAATAGAGCATGGGAGAGCGACTTGCGCTGGTCTGGTTCACTCAACTTAGTAATTCTAACTAGAAAGAGGCCCCTCAAGGAACTCTAGTTTTATTGTAATATAGATAGTTTTCACCCTATTGGTGGACAGAAAACAAAACTAGAAACTCTTAAAAATCTAAAAGCAAGTAGACATGATATTATTTCTTTTCAGTACAGGATACTGCAGATCTCAAAAAAAAATAGCGTAAACAACAAACAAGCAACTGATCTATAGTGAAAAATCTTGATCAATTCCCGTCGCCTATATACATGGTGCAGATATGTGTCACCCTCTAAAAGAGTGGCGATACTCAATGCCTCAGAGATATGTAGGTGGAACTAAAGGATATCTATTTACTAAAAAAAAGCCAGATAAAAGGTGCGATCGTCGTGAATCCCTAAGCACACACTTTCCAGACCTAAAACAACACCTAAATCTGGAAATAAATGAAAAGAAAATGAAAGGGAAGGAAGGAGTTACTAACATCACATGAGGGTTGGCTCAAACTCATCCCACCATGATTGCCAGTTTTTGTGGATGTGGATTTAGGGGTGTTGATGAAGATTGTCGTCATGTCCACAAACTTTGACGCCCTTTGGAATCGCCACTTGCCGATTTGCTTTTGCTAGTTGACAAGGTAACTTGTAGGAGTTCTGGTTGTGATGTGGTTGTATGGGCTCTCAGTTCATTGGATCGGCAGTAGAATGTTGCCTAGCGATGTCCTCATGCTTACGTAATCTTCCTATCTCTTCAAAACAAACAAGAAAAATAGATATGGATTAGACTAGGTGTAGTAACAATATCATAGAAAAATAACAAATAATATAAACAAATGCAGCTAATACTAACCAGGGAGTTGTCCCCACATACATATGCCATGGGCTATATTATAACATGCAATGGATTATGTAAATAAAAATGCATAAATAAGAATACTCCCTTTCACCCTTGTGCTTTTTGGAGTGGACGAAAGAAGTGGAGGCCAGACGGAACTCCAGAGTGTGCTTTGGCTATGGACAAGAGATGATCTCTAAGATTAAGGCTTTCACAAGGTAATAAGACAAAGTGCAGGGTTATGGATCTCCCCCTCTCTCAAACTCTCCCACTTTTGTCCCTTCTCTAGAGTTCGTAACTAGCTCTTAGGATTTTCAATGTACCTCCCCTCAACCTCTTGACCTAAGGGTTCTTTTTATAGAGTTTGGGGGCCCACATCTTGTCAATGATGAGTGGGAGATCAATGGTCAAGATCAAACTCGTTAAAAATAGCAAAAATCTCTTTTTAGATCTCGTCGTCTATTGACTTGGCGACAGAATCATTCAATAATTGCCTAGACAGGCGACAAATCTAAAGATTCCAATTTTGTTGCGCGTAGTGAATCAATGCCCATATGGCAATGAAATCTGCCATGTCAACGAGTTATCAGTCGGACAGGCACCAAGAAAATAAAAAGGAAAACTTTTAAAAATTAAGATCCCGAAACATCTTCATGCAAATCTATGAACCAATAAACGACCAAATCAATGATTTAAAA
This sequence comes from Posidonia australis, assembly GCA_024699735.1. NCBI lineage: Eukaryota > Viridiplantae > Streptophyta > Magnoliopsida > Alismatales > Posidoniaceae > Posidonia > Posidonia australis. The sequence goes on from JAMKQA010024276.1 coordinate 4,128, forward strand.
TCATCTTCGTAATAGAAAGATTTCAAATAAATTTCAAATTCAATTTAATCTTCGAAAGTAAATTCAATTTAATCTTCGGAAGTAAAGTAAATCAAATTTGAAAATTTTAAATCTCCAATAATTACAAGAAAAATCAAACAAAATCAATGATATATTAGATTAAACCTAGATTGTCAATCATCTAGATATTTTGGATTTACCTTTATTTTTTAGCATTATCTTGAATTAAATATATTTATAACATTAAAAATGTGATAAGTTATCATAAAAATCTCATTTTTGGTAAAAATAAAGATAAGTAATCTTAATTATCAAGTCACACATATTTCAATAGTTTTATGGAATTATTTAGCACTTGTAATGATTTATATGATATGCATAGGTATTTTAATGTTGGAAAACTATAGAAATTATAATAATTATGGGAAAAATCATAATACTGTTTATTAATATCCCATATATCATGTTAAGGCTCAGGATGACAAAATATGAGGAGAGAGAATTCCAAGATGTTTGTTGCTTGTTGCTGTGGCGCCTTGACATCTCATCGCCAGTTCAAGCAGCGACAAGGCATGTCACCTATTATATAGACAACACACTAGTCTTTTACATTTTACCTTTCTATCATTTATCTTAATACGCAAAGTTATATTAAGAGTTCGGAAATACTTCAGAAATTCCATGAAATTATAAAAACATCTTTCTTTAATATTAAAATACTCATATCAACCACCAATTTGAGTAAAGTAAGAGTGTCAACTCTACCATAGCTAGCGACTCGCCCTGAAAACGTTCAAAGGACTCAAACCTGCCACTAGTTTGAGCGTGTTAGCTCTACCACAGCTAACGACCTTAAATCAAGTAAAATTAAAAATGTTTTTAAAGAAATTATGGAAAATTTGGAAAATAGGTTATATATCCTTAGCCAATTGCTTTGGGGCGCCTCAAGGTTCCTATCCTATATGAACTTTGGGAAATATGAAAATGAGATATTTACACCTTCAAAGATGGTTGATACCTCTAGGGTTGTGAGCCACTTACCTAAGTTGTTGTCTGACTAGTTTTTGTTATTTTTAGAGAACTGAAAGGCCTTTGGTGATGGTTTGTGGACCACAATGTTGGAATCTTAGGCTTCAGTTGAAGGGAAGTGAATAGTGATTTAAAAGATAAATGTAGAATTTATACACTTTTTGCCAAACACAAGTAAATAGAATATAAATAAGCATTTGAATATTAAACTAAAAGCTTGCAAAGAAGGAGATGAGAGAGAATGAAAAATAGGCACAAATAGCGACCAACCGGCATGTTTTACGCCTTTTCTAGCTTTCTCCCTCTCCTCAACATCCCTCTCGATGTGCCAGGTAGTGCCCCTAGTGTTTTTGGCCTCCTTGATGGCCAGACGACGTCCACAGGTGCCGACATTGATCCACGAGGACAAGGAGGGGCGTATACCATTTGCCAGGTTTTCCTTTGGTTTCCCCTACCTTCCTTCCTCCCTTCCCTGACTTTTCCAGTCACTCTAGGGGACGAATACAACCTCCTAGCCACAGCCATGGCCATAGAGGGACATATAGTCCGACGACATAAATGGGAAAAGGAGGATGAGTTTCATGGATTTCCAATCAAGTTTCTATGATTGCATGCATTCTTCAGTGTTTATACATGGATTCTGGATGATTACAATGTATTCTCATGGCTTTAATAGCACTCAAGCAGGTTTTCATATGGTTTTTAGCATGCTTTCTCGACATGATTTGCTTCTGGATTTTTTTTTTCCTGGTTTTCTTCCTTGATATATCAGGAAGGCATAGCTCTGCATTTAACCATTTTTTGTGCATGTTAGATTTCATTTGGCATATAGCAAAGCAAGGATGAAAAATCACTCGAAAATATTAGATCTTTGATCTTATTTATGCAATATCTTTGCATCGACACCTGACCCGCGATATGAGTGATCCTTCTGAGCATTAGGACACACCCTTGCACATCATGCACCCGTATTTTAGACAGCACACACACTAGCATGGCATGGCATATCGCCCTCGGGCGTACAGAAAAGGCTAAAAAGCCGACATTTTATAAGCAAATGAGAAACCAATAGAAGAACGATTTATCGGGTGCACGAGGGTGCCTAATACATTCCTCGTGCGTAACAGGGATCCTTACCCATTTCTAGTTTATGACCTGCTTTTCCATTGCATGATTTGCATGTTTTATATGGTTTTCCTCGTCTTCCATTTTAATAGACTAAGTGGCAACTCTTGCATTTGCATATTTACTTTTATTGTTTTTTGCCCTGACTTTGCTGTCCCTCATGTATTTTGGCCTTTCGCGTCAAAATCCTCGAGGCTATCACCAGCATGGTTACAGGAACTGACGACTCCGCTGGGGATAACCATATCTCAGCTTTGTTTTGGTTTCTCCTTTGCCTCGACTTTTCTCCTTGCTTTCTTTTTCCATGCCTTGCATTGGTTATTCTTTCTAGTGGTGTCTTCTTTTTACATGCACGCCTTTGTAATGTTGTTTTCTTTTCTACACGTTTTCCATGTCACCACTATTGCACATAATGTGTACATACTTCTGTTTGTTAATCCATGGCTAAATTGCATGTTTATTTCCCTTCCTGTACATGTCATGCCTAGGAGATTAGAGACGTGTTTGCTCTCCCCATTCGGTTAATGAAAATATAAAAACCAAAATTAATAAAACATAAGGCAAGCTAGTGACAAATTGCAAATTCTTCCCCATGGTTTAATAAGCTTGCAAGTAAAAGACTCAAAGCATACTTTGCATACATCATATAGGGCATGCATCTTCTCCTCTCCTAAGATCGCCTATACAGTCTGCGGACATTTTTAGGTGGCTCATCCTATGGCTTTGGCGTGGGATGAAAAATCGGGTTTGTCCCCCCTTGTCCGGGGTCGTGTCGGTGTAGTAGAGGGTACAGCTTACTTCTTTGGCAGAGGTCTAGGCCATGAAAGCACCACCCGTTCACTGCCTAAGCTTTGGCTGGGATTTAGATCGGGGACCTTACTTTTTCTAAACTTGAGTCGGAGACCTATTCACCTTTATGTGAACCCGGAGTAGACAGCCTAATAGGACATCCCTAGTTGGTGATAGAGTGCATACTAGGGGCATTCATTTGCATCTCATACCACCATAATCATTGCATCTTTTCTAACTTGTTTGTTTTTGTGCATAGGATTTCTGATCTTTGAGTTTCCTTAGCCTGAGCTCAAGATCTTTCCTTTCGCGAACTCTATTTGCGACCTTATTCCCAACCGCGTCTCCTGAGTTATCCGTCACTTCTGACGATAGCTCGTCCTAGGATTCGTCCTGTTCTTTCCAACTGCAGTCCAATCCTTACTCGCTCGCGATCCACTATGGCCCAACATGCCAGCGAGTCCCTTTCCCCTGCTGTCCAGGAGGAGGTCCCCGCCTCGGGACACTCTTCCTTTGTGTCTGTTCCAGCCATCTCTGCTGCCTCCACTTTTGCCTTAGCTTCTGGAGGACCTCCACCACCTCATTTCCGTGTCCTCGTGTCAACCCCGCCTTCGGGACCACCTGCCTGGTCTTCTCCTGTTGTTGGGGCTACAGCAGTTGAGTCTTCTCCTGCTCAGGGCTATGTGTTCTCTAGCCCTCCTCCTATTGTGGCTGTCTCAGTAGTAGCCACCCCCTAGTTCGGACAACTGGGATCTCAGCCTCTTGTTTCCTCCCCTATCTTGCCTCCATCCTTCGGAGCCACCAGCGATGATCCCATGACCGCGTAGCTGCAACAAATGTCGGCCCTCGCCTAGTAGTTGCAGGGATTGGCACTGGCACTCCAACCCTTCTCAGCTTTGTCTTTCCCGGCTCCCAAGTTGCCTGCGCAACCAGCTTTAGGACCACAGTTTGCACCCACTACACTCCCTCCACAGTCATCGCCATCCCTTGTCTCTCCGGCAATAGGGGTGTCGACACTACCTTATGTTACACCAGCAAAGCACCCACCACAGCATGCATCCCTCCTATCTAGTGGCCAGCCCCCTAGGCCGGTGGGAGCGCTACCATCCGTGAGCATTGTACTGGAGACCATCCCAGTCCAACAACTCTTGCTCCCACACTCTGCACCACTTGTTGCACCCCCTACATTGTCCTCCCCTTTTTACCACACACAAGGTTCATCCTTTATCCCACAGCACACTGCACCCATGCACGGGTACACTGGCCATCCAGCCGTAGCACTAGACGGCGGAATGGTGGATCCGGAGGAGACTTTAGGGGCGACCCATACGGTGTACGCAGCACTCGCCTCTACTGCACAGTCCACAACTGCAGCAGCTCCAGATGCTCTCCTCGTGAGAGTAAATGATCTGGAACGCACTCTCCGACAAGTGCAAGGTGGGGACCGCCAGTCCTACCAATTCCGGGACCTCTATTATTTCCCAGAGATTATTTCACAAAATGGGTCGAGGCGGCATCATACAAAGTAGTCACAGCAGCTATTACAGAAAAATTCATCAAGAATAATATTGTTGCCAAATATGGAGTTCCATTTGCTATCATTTCAGACAACAGAACTAATTTCATAGCAAAGAGAGTTGAGGATTTCCTCCAGAGTTGCAAGATCAGACATCACAGATCCTCCCCCTATCGACCTCAGATGAATGGGGCAGTAGAGTCGGCTAATAAGAATCTGGTGAAAATCTTGAAGAAGATGGCCGAGACTCATAAAGATTGGCATGAGAAGCTGCCTTATGCATTATGGGCCTACGGAACCTCCATCCGGATGTCGACAGGAGCAACACCTTACTCTTTGGTGTATGGCATGGAGGCGGTCCTTCCCTTTGAAGTTGAGATTCCATTGTTAAGAATCTTGAAAGAGGCAGAGTTAGAAGAGGTTGAGTGGGTACAGGACCATAATGTTCAGCTAGATCTAATTGATGAGCACAGATTGCAAGCTCTACCTCATGCCCAATGCTACCATAAGAGAGTGGCCCAGGCATATCAGAAGAAAGTCTGTCCTAGAAGCTTTGAACCAGGAGACTTGGTTTTGTGTGCCATTCATTTGCCCGATGCATAGGGAAAGTTTAGGCCTAATTGGCGTAGATTTTTTGTGGTTAAGGAGGCCCTGTCAGGGGGTGCAATCATTCTTGAAGGCATGGACCATAGGGAGCAGTCAATGCCTCCTACTTAAAGAAGTACTATCAGTGACTCTTAGTCAATCCTAACGCCTTGCACTGTGAGCCATGCATTTTCATATTTCATTTTTTCGCCTACTAATATTTTAGATTAGTGCATCCTACCATAAATAGGAATAATCTTATGCACCTTTTCTTTTGCATAACATCATCAATGCCCGATGAGGAAAATCGGAAGCCTGCCTGAGTAAGACATGTCAAGTCCTCCTCAAGTGCTACTACCCTAGAAGCTTAGGGTGTGAGAGAGAGATTTCAGAGAAATGGGCTTAATGAACAAATCCCCACGGGACCTATATCTCCAGAGGGAGTAAAAATGTTAGGTCTAGAGAGTGTGTGAGCATTAAAGAAAAAATACACTGATCTTGGAGCATAAAAGAAAATAGGAAGACAGAAGCAGTAGACAGAAGCTAAGCTCCACTGAGAGAGGCATGTGAACAACCTTACTCCTACCATATAACTTGGAGAGGAGTCGGAGCATGCACCTACTAAGCGCATATGATCAAAGGGACTAGCCACCCCTTCAGCACAAGAGAAATAGCAGCCACCCCCTCAGCCTAAGTGTATTTTACCTCCAAGCAGGAGTAGGGTAGGTTTAGCATGCCTATGAGGGAGAATAGAAAATGAATTCTTAAAAAAGTAGATATAGGGCCCCAAGAATTTGTCATGAAGCCCATAAATCTGAAGGAAAGCCACAAATAAACCTAAGTGCCTAGGTTAGTGCCACATCAGTCGAGGACAGTGTCACCTCTTACAGCAGGCAAAGCAGGCTTCCTTGGCGTTGAGGGCACTAATATATCAATTAACCCTTTCTCTGCATTCGCACTTTTTGCACAGCATTTAGTTTTTAGTCAAGCATATTTGCATTTACTTTGCAAGGCGTTTTGTCTGTATTCCGACCAGGGGCATGTTAGCTGCCCTATTGGTCGTGGTATGGGCAAATAGGCATTCGACTAGGGGCATGCTAATCGCTTCTTTAATTGGAAAAATCTGAGACCAAGGGCATGCCGGTTATTTAATCTTGAGGGCAGTTGTGGAAATACATACAAGCAATGCAAAATGCCATAAATGCCAATAATTCTTATTGTGGTCCATCACTGATACATGTATTGCTAATTAACTCTGGGCCTCTATGAACTACTAACCCATGTGAAACAAGTGCCGCTAGGTGGGATCTCGCTCAAAGGCCATGTCTCCCGTATCTCGGCTTCGTATTCCACCGTACAGCAGGAACCTTCAGTAATGGCAAGGTCAGAGGACTTGATGCCAGCACGCATCTTACGGGCCAACTCTGAAGTTGTTGCATTTGAGTCGACAATATACCTCTTGTATCGGTCAAGGCAAGGACATTGCTTAATAGAATCTTGGCAGAAGCCAAATTGGCAAAGGACCCAGACAGGGTGATACTCTACCCCTCTCGAAAACCCAAGAAGGACCACGAGCCGCATATCCCTGGCATTGAAGGAGGCAGTAAAGGTTCTTGATGCTGAGGATATAATGCACCATGTTACTGTATCCTCTGCAAGATTCTGTAGTCTGTTGCAGAGATCTTGCACCCCTAGGAGTGTCCTAGAATGATGAGTACGGCTATAGGCTTCAAAAGCAGAAGGCTGAGGGCGTAGAATCTTCATCCCCATATGGGCAGCAAACCAAACCTGGCAAAAAAGGAATCATGATTAAGAAAAGCACAACAAAATATTTAAATATAAAATGGTTTGCTTACTTGAACCAAGGCACCACATCCATGGAAATGGCGGGAGTGCTTCAATGCCTGATCCAAACCGACATAGGTTTCTGCGAGGAGAACAGGAGTCAAATCAATCTGGTGAACAACTATCGCCAGGCTATTTCTGCCACCTCGATTGCCACAATCATCCAGCCATGGCTAAAAATAAGCTCCCCGAGGAAGTACAGCACAAAGCTATAAAGCCACAGGATGCCCAAGGAAGAATGGGCACCAATGATCTCATCAAAATAGTCCAGGCACACCATGGTTGTGGATCCGTCTCTGCAGATAAGTCTCTCTTCACAGATATCTCTAGCCACGCCCGTGAGTTGGCTCACAACATGAACATAGCTATCATGGCAAGTAAAGACTGGAGGGGGCATGAATGGTGATAGGCCGCAAATCCATCTGACTTCCTCCAAAGTCAGAGTCATCACTACCTGCCCAAAGCGGAAAACGTGCAAGGCCGATTTCCAAAATCGAGCCACGGCGCACAACAAATGCCAATTAACCTCCACCTTAGCTATACTCAGAAGGGAGGAGGAAATACCCCAGACTCGTAGTTGTTCACGATCTCAGCAGCTGTTAAAATGTCAATCCAGCCACGTAGAGCATCTGAGCAATGTTTTGGTGTCACCATGGTGGGATAACTCTGTGAACACAGATTTGAGCCAAATATGGCAGTAAAAAAGGGGGGGCAAAACTCAACATAAACATGAAGCAAATAAAGCAACCCAGCAGAATATAATCCAAAGATGAATACAGAATCAAGAGACATATTCAGAATATGTTGCCATAAAGCCAGGATAGAATCACAGGATGCAAAATCTGTAGCAAAGCACAAGAAATCAATAGAAAAACAGCAAAAAATGCATATACAGAAGCACATACCATTGTAATGCAGAGTATGACGCAGCTGGGGCTCAAAAAAGATCAAGAAAGGAGCAATAAATAAAGATCTAACACCGTTTCTTCAGAAAAGATGGCGGCATCTCTCGCAGAATACAAGTTTATATAGGAAAATGAAAGGGGTTTCAGCAAAATAGGAAAACAAACTCGCCATTTTTAGGGGCGCATTTGACGGGCGTCATTTATTTAAACCTCCCCTGAAATATGGACCTCGCCAAATTGGTGTTATTTATTTAAACCTGCACAGAGAATCTTACACAGACAAAAATCCCAGGGGGCACATCACAGAATCTGGTTTTTTATTAAAATTCAAAGCAGGTTACAATATTCCACTGTTGTTACAAAGCTTTGAAAGAATTGCAAAATATAGAAAAGCTACTCTTCGTCTGAATCTTCCTCGTCAGATGCCGCCTTTTGGAAGTGTTCGGCCAAGACATGGGCGCCTCGTCGAGTGATTCGGCATGACCACTGAGCAGCTGCAGTAGCCTGGGAACGGGGTGCAGAATCACGGACCCTCTGGGTAACCTTGGTATCTGACTGGTCCTCCTCAGATGCCTCCATGGTGAAATCCCCGCTATTGGCTACATTCACCTCCTGAACTGGGAAGTCTTGCTGCAATATCAAAGTTTTTTTGTTAGCGGTCAGAATTATAAGGGAAAGTAACAAAAACAGAAAGAGTGACATACCCAAATGATGTTACGCTAGTGCAGTTCCTGCAAAGTAACAGATATGTCAGGCGTGCTTTGAGCTGAAAATGATAATTTGCAAAGTAAAAGACTTACCCTCTTCCGGTAGATATCGGCGTAAAAGGTGCCAAATTGTTCTTCAAAGCCCTGTGGGTTGTGACAAATGTTAGACTTATATAATTCACATACCAGCAATATTAAGCAGAAGTGGTAATCATGTACCTTGGCCCAGTCAGAGGCATACCACATCCCGCGCTGGCTATCCCACACTGCCTCCTCAAATAGGTACGACTTCCCCACACGCCTGTACCAAGCCAGATAGTCTGTGTAGTTAACTTTTCGAAGGACGTGTCTGTCCTAGGAAGCTATGGCTGCTGCATGTCGGCTCCTAGCAATCGAATGAGTCGTAGCCGGACGATCCATATCAGGAGGAGGAGGGGTAGGAATGCAGAACTCGTTCAGAAATTGATGTCACACGCACCCCAGAAGGAAATAGGCTGACTTCTTCATGCAATAGAACTTCAACTTTTTGTCCCTAAGAACACAGCCATAGTTCAGGGGAGCTCAGTCAAAGCCATCATATCGAGAGAACGGGCATAGATGAACCTGTTATAAAGCAAGAGAAATATACAAGCAGTCTAAGCAAGCATTAGAGGATACAGCATAAAAAGGAAGGGAAACTTACATCCTCGAGTTCTACCAGGTCCAGCAGATACTAGTAGGACTCGTAACTATAGACCCCAGCAGCAGCCCGATGGTCAGGCTCGACCCACTGGCGGGGAAGGGGTAGAAGCTCGTCTCGAAGAAGGCCGAAACTATGCCCTCTGGTGATATGCTCCATGATCCAATACTGGAAGTGGCAGACAAAAGTCAGTTTATCAAATATTAAGCATAAAGGAATTTTGTTTTACAAAAGTAATGAAAGCGAATACTTACAATCAGCAGAGGGTATAGCCCCACATAAGAGCGGCGCACAAGCTTAACCACATTGTCAAGCCCGCAGATCAACCAGGTATAACTAGCGCTGGCGCAGTCATAATGATCCAGATGTTCCAGATTGGTTAAATACGCTATCCAATCAACATGAATGCAGTAAGCAGATGAGTCACAGAACATCATGGCCAGTAGATCCAGCAGGAAGTGCCTCAGTACAAAGTCTGCCTCCTCGCTGTCAGGCTCAAGGTTGGGCCAGAATTTGTCCCACTCTCTCAGCCATCCTACTGTGATCATGTATTTCCCCCGCGGTGGCTTTGTAGGGACACGGCCCAAACGCGCAGGAGCAAGGTGCAAACCGTGAGTGGTCTCACCTATAATCGGCTCGTCGCCGAAGGGAAGACCCGTCAACAGAGCCCACAGATCAGGCAAGATGGTTAGCTCTCCGAATGGAAAATGGAAAGTGTGTGTCTCGAACCTCTATCCCTCTGTCAAGTCTCAGAAAACATTGTAATGCCCGTGGATGGTCGGAATGCGTAGCAAACCACTGAAAGGAGACCAGTGGAATAAAAAATCCTACAAAAACTCTAGCAGGCGGTGGAAATGGTCCAGCACAGGGGCCCAATGACATCGCATGACATGGTTTGCGTCCCCGACCTGAAACAACAATGACAAAACAGACACAGTATTAGAAAAGCAGCAATGATAGAACCAAGACATGCTAAAGGAAGGGCAAAGATAGTTACCTCAAAATCTGGGCTCTCACAGATATGATCGCCGCTTAGCAACCGCCCCATGAAGTTGCCAAATTCCTAAAAGTATAGTTGTTAATTGGAATATAAAATCTATTTCACAAGCACAAGTCATTCCAAATGAGCTTACCTCGATGGGGATGGCAGATGCCGAGCTACTAGAGGCCTGAGACCTCGAGGAACTGCCTCGCCGCCGTGAGCGAGAACTACAAGGTCTACCTCGAGGAAGCTGTGTGCTCTCCCCCTCAGGGATCGGGTCATCCTGCAAGCAGACAAAGGTCAAGCTTGGATTTGAATAGCAGAGTAAAGTGAAGGAAGTACAATATATTCAGGCATAGCAAAGCATGAGTCTCGAGATAATGCGTGGCATTACAAGTATTTTCTATTGGATACATTCATAAAATTTACAGTCAATGGTAGAACAAAAGAGCATAGCACACATGTAAGGTAAAGCACATTGTCAGCTTCTTACAGAAATGCAAATAAATCAAGCATGCAAGCACAACTTAGTATGGCAGAAGGGGGTCCAATACTAAAGAAAAGCATCCAGTTACGTGGAAATGTGGGAGTTCAGCCATTGTTGTTTTTAAGCATTACCATTATTGGAGTTACAAAGTGATGCATCCCCGTCACAGTTATGTGAAAACATGGGCATTCACCACACTGTTATGTACTTTTTCCCACTATTTCCTATTGAGCATTGTTATTTTTGCCTAACATGATTTAACAAAAAATGGATCCATGCACAACAATGGCAAGGAGAAATTGCTTCAATCTCATGGCAAGAAAATGACATAGATGGCATTATAATTCAGAAAAAATGCATCGATCTACAGTAAATGGAGTTCATTTTTGCAAAACTTATTTTGCTTGATGCACAACAAGACCACTCAACCCTCCACCACCGGGCGGCTGACCGGCCACCACCTCACCGCTGACCGTCCCAACAACCCACCGGAATGCCCCCTAACCGCCGCGCCTAGCCACCGCACCAACTCTGAGCACCACACCAGCGCACCACCAAGAGCGCCCATCACCGGCCTTGAGGAGAGAAGGAAGGAGGTGTGGCCGTTGGGAGGAGGAGAGATGAGAAGGAGAGGAAGTGGGTTTCGTCTGGTGAAGGGGAGAAATAAAGAAGAAAAAGAAGAAGAAGAAGAAGAAGAAGAAGAAGAAGGGGGCGGGTGAAATGAATAAAAAAATGAGAAGGTGAAATAAGAAGGGGAAAATAAATAAGGAAAAGTAGGTGGAAGAAAAATAAAGAAGGAAAATGAAAAAAGAGAGATGTAAAATGAAATAAAGCCATGAAGCACAAGCTCATTTGTAATCTCAAGTTGAAAGATGAAATGTAGCAGATGGTTTGGCAGTTATGGTAGTTATTCATCGGGCCCCACCCTGTATGGGCAGTGCAAATAGTTTAATTTCCAACGTCAAAAATGCAAAATGGCTGCGAAAATTGCATTTTGAACCCAACACTCCGCAGCTTGCATATGAAAGACAAAATGCACAGCATCAAGAAAATAAACACACAACCTTCAAAAAGTTCACCAGATGGGGTAATTTGTAGAAAACCCCTGATCCCGTAAAATTTGCAGAATAGCCCACAAAGGGTGCGACAAATCATATTTGAGCAAAAATTTGCAAGTACTCAACAGAATTTCAAATATCATTGCAAAACAACAATACAACCATTACAATTTGTTATATCAAGATAATTTGCAATAAAGCCCCTCAAGTTTGGAAAATTACAAATAAGTCCTAACTTTTTGCAAAACTCACAAACAATGCCAAATGAAATGGAAGCCTCAGCAAGGTTCTTTCAAAAGATATTTCACATGCATCTCAGCAAGAATACAGGTTTCCGTACCATAGAGCCAACAACAAGCACAATTACCCTTTTGCCCTCTAAAGTGCAACTAGAGCCTACTGCCTTCCTAGGGGACAATCTAGGGATCATCGCTTTTCTTTTTTCGGTTTCTCATTCCAGGCAGATTAGATCCTATCATCCTACACTCTATTGGATTTTCGTAGGAGAGAAATCCTTCTGCTTGACTTTGACCGGAGGTTCAAAGTTGACCATTGACCGAGTAGTCGAGGTCCTATCTTTTTCCTGGATTTTCGCAGGCGCGAAATCCTTTTGGCTTGACTTTGACAGAGTGGTTGAGGTCATCCCTTTTCTTTTCCTAGATTTTCGCGGGTGCGAAATGCTTTTGCTTAACTTTGATTGGGCAGCCAGAGTCGACCTTTGACTGGGCGGTCGAGGTCATATCCTTTTTCCTAGATTTTTGCGGGCGTGAAATCCTTTTACTTGACTTTAACCGAGCGGTTAGAGTCAACCTTTGACCAAGTGGTCGAGGTCCGATCCTTTTCTTTCCTTGGATTTTCGCTGGTGCGAAATCCTTTTGTTTGATTTTGACTAGGTGGTCAAGGTCCCGTCCTTTTCTTTTCTTGGATTTTCGCTGGCGCGACATCCCTTTGTTTGATTTTGACCTGGTGGTCGAGGTCATATTCTTTTTCTTGGATTTTTGCAGGCAAAATCCTAATGCTTGACTTTGATCGGGCGGTCAAAGTTGACCTTTGACCAGGCAGTCAAGGTCCTATCCTTTTCATTTCCTAGATTTTCGCGGGTGTGAAATCCTTTTGCTTGACTTAGACCAGGCAATCAAAGTTGACCCTTGACCGGGCAATCGAGGTCATTTCCCTTCCTTTTTCCTAGATTTTCTTAGACGCGAAATCCTTTCTCTTGACTTGGACTGAGCGGTCAATGTTGACCTTTGACCGGGCAATCGAGGTCATATCCTATCCTTTTCTCTCTTGGATCTTTGCGGGCACGAAATCCCTTTGCTTGCCCCAAGTCCGTGGGGCAGGGCCTCCTTTCTTGCTTGACAAATGTTTTGTCATGCCCCTTTTCTTTGGGCTGGTACCCCAAACTACTCAATTGACAATCGTCAAATTGTCTGGCATCCGAGTTCACAAGACTTGACTGACTTGTCATGTCCCGCCTCCTCAAGTTGATGACACTAATAATCTAACTGATGAGTCCGACAACTTATCATGTCCTTGCTAGTGGTTCCCTTGTGCACGGGATTTCTTTAGTTAGTGTAACATCACTTCAGCATTAGCACTGGCATTGCACCTACTGTCCACATTTATTCTTGTGTGCAACATCAGCATCAACATTGCATTTTAACTCATCATTACATTGGTACCACATTTTCAACATTTTGCTCGACATTCACATGCATGTAGGGTGTACCTTTGCATTTGCATATTTGCATTTGGCAACAAGTCATGACCTTTGGTGCATCCACAGGATAAGTGACCCAATGCCTATAGCAAACATAATCCTCTCGCAACCTCAAAATAGGGGTATCCTGTCAACCCTGAGCATCGGTCTCGACTCCCTCCGTCCCTCGATCTCACTCAGGGAGGGGTATCTGTAGACACCCCGATTTTAAGTTGGCTCGTAGATAGACTCTCCTGAAGGATGTTGCTTAGGACACAGCAGGCCTAACCACATCCAAAACCTATCTGACATTTTGATTAGCCCCAGATCATCACACAAAACCACGACCACATGCCCATGGTCCATTAGATAATCCAAGCAGCCAAGTAGTAAATTTAAATCCATATTTGGCACATCATTTAGGTGAACCAATGGAGAGCATTATTCTGGAGCTCCAATGTCGAGCACCATCATGGTGCACCATTTAGGAGCACCATGTAGGTGCACCATCATGGAACACCATGCTGGCGTACAGCCACTTTTCAGGGTGTTGGTTGTTGGTTATCCATCTTCTACACTTGTAACCTCCACTTAAGAATATTCTCCTACGAACCTACGTAAGTCTCTTGGTTTCTACATCACTTGGCATCCAAGACATTACATTTCCACCTCCTTTAAAAAACCACCCATAAACTACACTTTGGCCCTCTTGGTGACATTGGCATCCCATAGGAGATTACCTCTCAAACAACTGCTGCATCCCTGAGCCCCCTTTGAGCCCCTCAACCTCGTCCAAAGCTACCAGAGGAGGTTTACCTCGAGCCACCAAATGAGGAAACACCACAGGTATTTTCCCCTTTTCCCTCTTCCATATGATCTTTGCATGCTACCTTAGATGAGGCTTACATGGTGAACTTGGCTGATGTGAGGTATTTGTTTATTTTAATGTTCGTGTGGCACTTTTTATTTAGTTTGGTAGTGGATCATGATGCTTTTTATAAAGTTATTGCACTGTTTGCTCATTTTGATGTTTGTTTGCATTGCTTGATCTTTCTAGTGATGGATCATGGTCCATATGAGGCTATCGACCATTGAATATGGGTTGTGGTACACCCCTTGCATGCCATGACATTCCCCCATGCTCCCTCAATCAATCTGGACACCTCATACACCACAAGAGCCTCCATAGATAGTTGTAGTCCTAGGGAACCCATAAACATGTATGGATAGGGAATGAGAGAGGGGTGTTTTGGACTTGATTGTTTAGTATGATTGTGTTCCTTGACATCTAGGTTAGTCCCATGAATAGCCATAAGTACGATAGGTTACATGTATTGTGCTCAGACTCTAGAATCAGTTTGTAGTCTAAAACAGAGTACCTGGAATACACCATCTAGGAGCACTATAGTGGCACACCATGTAGACACACCAAATTGGCACACCATCCTAGCACACTAGTCTGGTTGCAGGATGCAAACAGTAGGTTTAGCATCAGGGTTTGCATGTCTTTCCGGTTGTCATGGGCTTTGATTTTTCTGGTGTTTGTTCCTGAATATACCATGATAATGTTTGCATAGTTTTACACTCTAATAACTCTACTTGCATTGATTTTGCATCTAGTAAAGTAGTGATGCTTGCTACTTGGGGCTCATTACCCACTTCACCTATGTATGGTTTTGGGCACAACACTAGGTACAACATGCATGTGACATGGCATTGCATACCACCCTTAGGTGGATAAGAATAGGCTATAAAGCCAACATTGCCACCAAAGTAAACAAAAAAAAAACCATGAAAGACCGATTTCTCGGGCGCACAGGGGTACCTAATACCTTCCCCGTGGGTAATAGGGATCCTTACCCAATTTTTGATTCATAGTGACCTTTTCTTCCATTGGCTTGTTATCATGCATAGTTTCATCATTTTAAACGGTTTTCCTTGTCTTCCGTTTTAAGTAGATTAGGTGGTGACTCCTGCATTTTATCATTGTCTTTTTATCACTTTTGCCATGACCTTTGCTGAGCCTCGCGCATTTAGCCTTTCGTGCCACGCACGAGGTTGTCGTCGGCATGGTTACAGGTGGTTTTGTAGTGTACAGTGATGCCTGTGAAACGGGATTGGGGTGTGTCCTGATGCAGCATGGGAAGGTATTAGCTTATGCTTCTCGATAGTTAAAGGATCACAAGAAGAATTACCTCACTCACGATCTAGAAATAGTTGCGGTAGTGTTCGTCTTGAAGATATAGAGACATTATCTGAATGGGAAACAATTTGAAGTTTTTATAGATCACAGAAGCTTGAAGTATATCTTCACAAAAAAAGATTTAAACTTGAAAGAAAGAAAGAAGATGTGTGGTGTACATCAAAGATTATGATTTTAGCTTGTCATACCACCCGAGTATAGCAAACGTGGTCGTAGATGCACTGAGTACGCACACCCATGTCATGGCCAGCCTGATGATCAAGGAATGACACCTAATGGAGGGGTTGGTCGAGTGTAGATCATGGAGATAGTCTCAAGGAGTTGCGAGAACTCTATTGGTGATCCTGTCTGTTCATCCGAGAATAGTAGAAGCCATTATAGTCGCTCAACAACTAGATCCCTTTGTAAGGGACACTTAGTAGAAGCTCATGGTGAGAGAGGTGCCTCATTTCACTATTGGTGTGGACGGGGGGCTTAGATATGACTTGAGATTGTATGTACCTCCAGTTGACAAGGTAAAACAGCAACTACTTGACGAAGCCCACTAGTTCAGATATACTATTCACCCAAGAAGCACCAAGATGTATAGAGATCTAAAGCGAAATTCTTCGTGGCTTGGGATGAAAAGAGAAAATACTAAGCACATGGCAAAGTACGCAACTTGCCATATGGTAAAGATAGAGCATCAAAAACCCAAAAAGACTCTGCAACCTCTAGACATTCTAGTCTGGAAGTGGGAGCACGTGTCGATGGATTTCGTGATCGAATTGTCCAAGACTAGAAGAAACAATGATACTATATGGGTGTTCATCAACCAACTCACCATGCTCTTCTTGCCTATGAGAGTGACTCTTTCCTTGCAATAGCTAGCAGAATTGTACGTGGCCGAGATAGTCTTGGTTAGCAGAAGGTCCTTAGAATGGTGACTCCTTTGCTTGATGCCCCGCGAAGCTGCACAAAGCAAACAAAAGAGCTATGCAAATTGGAGGCGAAGGTCCTTAGAATTTGAGGTGGGAGACTTCGTTTTCCTAAAAGTGTCACCAACCAAAGGAGTCACAAGGTTTGAGAAAAGAGGCAAGCTAAGCCCTGGTTACATCAGACCATACCAAACTATCAGAAGGGTTGGTGAGGTGATGTATAAGTTGAACCTACCACCTGAGCTGTCTAGTGTGCACAGTGTCTTCCACGTGTCGATGCTGGGGAAGTATTTGGCAGACACGTCCCAAGTTATTCCAGTGCAATTAGAAGAGCTTCAACAAGACTTGTTGGTGGCAGAGGATGCTGTGCAGATATTAGACTGAAAGGAACAAGTCCACATAAACAAGAGTATCCCTTTGGTGATGGTGCAATGACGACGCCATGGCGTAGAAGAGGCAACCTGGGAGTGTGTGGCAAACATTCTAGCACAGTACCCCCACTTGTTCTATTGAGAGAGAATTTCAAGGGTGAAATTCCATTTAAAGGGGTAGAATGTAACACTTGTACCCAAATTATCCAGAATAAATGTAATTTGTGTGTGTGATCTGAATAATTAGATTAATAATGTGGATTTGTGCTGACTCTCTCCAATATATTGGTAATTGTCTCTGGTTTCCCCTACTATGTGGTATTTTGGATGCATTATGTTCCACATGTGTGTGTATGTGTATGGGACCCAGGAAGAATGAAAGTCAAAGTGCACATAGTGGAAACTCACTCCTTATTCTCCTGCCATCTTGCATAATGGAAGCCATGCCCATACACACGTCCTCTGCTATTTCACCCCCATCTCGTACCATGCCATGGAAACGTCACCTAAGAATTTAGGCGATGAAGGGGAGATGGCTGGTAGAGCGGATGAGGACAAAAGGAGGAGGTGTATAAGTAAGAGGAGGGGTAGTCGACCGGGAGGAGAGGAATCAGAGGAAGAGAGAGAGAGTTGGGGAGAGAACCCGAGAAGAAGAAAAGCGAGAGAGAGAGGAGCATTTTGCCGCTGGTGAGGAGAGCCATCGGAGACCTCAGAGCCTGGAGGACGCCAGGAAGAAAGGGAAGGCCACCGAAGGAGAGAGGGATCACTGGAAATCCACTTCGTGTAAGCGCTTCCTTTCTCTATTCCTCTCTTAGTTTAAGCTTCAGATTCTTGATGAATGTTGTGATTTTAGTTTAAAAAGCATGGATATGAGTAGATTAAAGTAGAATCATGGATGAATGTTGATTCTAGAATTTTTGCATGATTTATCAATAGCTTTTGAGTGATTTTTGAGATTTTGCAATAGTAACTTGAGATGAGTTATTTTAGCTTCTGTTTTTGTATCTCGAGCTATGTTTCATGGTTTTTGATAAAACTTGGCCCAAATGAAAGTATACTTAGAATGCTTGCATTGGGAGTTTTTGCAGGATTTGTGGCTCACTTAAAGCAGGTATGCCTAAGGTCCCAACTCCAGTAAACGACTGCTATAGGGCAGAGGCTAGATTTCAGAAATCGCCTAGTTCCAGTATGCCAAATCAGAAGATTTCGATAGTCTGTTAGATTCCAATTTGTTAAACAAAGGTCTTAAGCCACTTTCAGATTTTGGGACATTTCAGTATATCAAAAGATTTTGATCTGCCGAAACAGGTCCTGAGACTAGTTTTCAGAGTTTTTCAAAGAATTACAGTAATTCCTGATATGTGTGTTTGGCATGTTTGTTTAGTAGGAATTCCATGTGATTTAAGCAAGATTTAAAGAAGTGATTTCCATAACGGAAAAGATTTAGAAAAGAGTTTTAAAAGAAAGATGCATGATTATAGAAATTGATTTCTGAGATTTCTGTGCAAGTCCATGTTGTGGTAGAGTAGTGGCCTTAGGATTCATGACCCAACTAATAACAGTCACTGTCCGAAATCATGTTTTAAGATTTCCAGATTTGAGATTTTATGATAGTTTTAAGCTAGAATTGAGATGAGTTTTTGGCTTCTGAATTTTAGCCAGATTTTAGCTGAGATGAGAATAGTGTTTTAGGACTAGTTCTAGCTAGAGAATCGTGTTTTCTCTAGATTTGAGATTTAGGTTAGAGTCTAGTCCATGGTTGTTTCTAAAAAGCAATAGAATAGAGCATGACATTCTAAAATAGATAGAGAAAATATTTGAGAAAAGCATGAATATTTTATGAAAAATTTATGAAAGAGATTTCCTAAATGACATGTTTTTGTCAAGAATTTCCAGAAAGAAGTTAAAAGAGTTTTATTCTAGTTTTGAGAACATAGAGTATAGCTTTGTAAAAGTTTTCCATTTTGTTTTTAGTGGGGGCATACTAGATGACTTGGAAGTCACTCATGCATGTTTTTGTAAACGCGTGTTTTCAGGTGCTTAGTTGAAGTGCAGTCCAACCTAGTGTTCATAGATGAGAGCCACTAGCCACACACAGGTTATAGGTAGTTAGCAGCTTAATTCCTTTTTAAATCCTAGTTAGTAGTGTTGTTCTTGTAGTGCCTCATTGAGGGCGTTACAAGACAGGAGGCGCAAGCCTTTGGAATTCGAGGTAGGTGACTTTGTCTTCCTAAAGGTATCACCAACTAAGGAAGTGGCAAGCTGAGTTTGCACTACATCAAATCCTATCAAATCTCCATAAGGGTTGGTGAAGTGGCATACAAACTAGATTTGCCTTCAAAACTCTCTAGTGTGTATCAATGTTGAGGAAGTGTTTGGCAAATGTGTCCTAGGTAATACTCGTACAGCCAGATGAGCTACAAGAAGACCTGCTCTGGTAAAGTACGTCGTACAGATGCTGGTACTGGTTCAGTGGCGGCACCATGGCACAGAGAAAGCTACTTAAGAACGTAAGCATGATGTGTGGATGCAATACCCCCCTTTATTTTGGTAGGAGCAAATTTCAGGGACAAAATTCTTTTAAAGGAGATAGGATGTAACATCCTGGAATTCAGAAAGGATGTAATTAACAATGTGCCATGTAATCTTGGATTTAACTATTCGTTGATGATGTTGGTGGATGTGGTAATCTTGTGATGTTCCCTCAAATTGGTATGTGGTTTGGTTGGTGCAATTCCAGGCACATATTCTAGGCACAGATCTCTAGCGCATACTATGAGTGCGTAGTATCAACAAGTATTAGTGGCACGATTTGTTAGCATTTCACAAAAAAACAATGCCGCACAATAAACTCCACACTCCACCACCTACTGCAGCCATGCCCGCACTAACCACTACTCTACGCCACCTGTGCCGCCTTGTAACGCCCCAATCCCAAGCATGCTACCACGATTACAGTATCATAAGCAAATTCCACTAATTACAGTAAAATTAAATAACTGTAACTAAGACTCACCTCTAGGAAACGATGTGCAGCTAGAAGCTCCTACTCCGGCACCGGAACTCGACTGCACCCTATCTGCACCTGAAAACCAACCAAAGCACGCGTAAATGACATCTAAGTCACCCAGTATGCGCCCCAAACCCACACACACAACAAAAATTGGCAAAAGCACTGAAAATTCAACCTTTAATTTATAAAACTTGGTTTTCTTTTAAAAATCCAATTTTAAGACGTCATTTCCCTTTTTCCTTCGAAATCACTTGGGAATTTGTTCCCAAAACCATGCTTTTCTCAAAATTTACTTTTCCTTTTCTTTTTAAAACATTTGGAAATTTGTTTCCAAAACCATATTTTCCCAAAACACATCTTTTCTTTCTCTTTTGTACATTTCAAAACCTTTCTCATATTCTAAGAAATCCATGTTTTTGACCAGATCCAGCCTAAAACACAATGCCTCACAAGGCTCAAAACAAAAATCATAAATACTGGCTAGTAACTAGTTAAAACACAATTCTTATTTTATTCTAGGATTAGGACTAATCACAAATCCAATCCTAGCCAAATCACATTTCTTTTCATTTTCACAAAACCATACACACTTCTTATTCATTTTCACTTTTCTTATTTATGTTACCTTGATCAGGGGTAACTAGGCACACAAGCAGCAAGTGAGGACACCATTTCCCCTACCTCTCTGCACTACAGCGGATGTTCCCCATGTGGGAGGACACTGCCCGGGTCCACTGGCCTCAATTTCTTTTCATATATGCATGGGGATACGTCTTTATTTGACGTTCCATCGGTGACTAGAACAACTAGGTTCAATAACCCAAGCTCAGCCTACACCATCGGTGACCCAGACACCAAGGTCTCATTTTCCTAGGCCCAGCCTACACCATCACGAGCTCGGTGACCTGAACACCCAGGCCCACATACCCAAGCTCAGCCTAC
Source organism: Posidonia australis (assembly GCA_024699735.1). Classification (NCBI taxonomy): domain Eukaryota; kingdom Viridiplantae; phylum Streptophyta; class Magnoliopsida; order Alismatales; family Posidoniaceae; genus Posidonia; species Posidonia australis. The sequence continues at coordinate 24,980 of JAMKQA010024276.1, forward strand.
ATCGTCTCAAGCTCGGCAACCATAGTCGTATCTGACAATTGGTTTCGTTCGAATCTCATACTCCTACCACATTGTCGACACCAAATCCTCGTGGTCTTTAACACCTTACTTGTGTTTTATTTTCAAAACTCTTTAAGTTTTCCTTTTTCAAAACCATTTTCATTTCATTCTTTTTGTTGCAGGAACTTATTCCAAGCAACACATGACCCTCTACTGGGGTTCCAACACAATTCATTTAAAATTATGTTTTAAAATCATAAATTGGGACTCATGCCTAAAAATAACACATTTAATCACTTTTATTCATTTTTAGGATCTAAAACCCAAAACCATTCCCAAACTTACTTATTTGGGTTCCATATTCCACCATGTCTTTTACATGGGGAAAACTGTAATGACCCCCAAGTCGCTGCCACTAAACCTAGCAACAAATTTTTATTTTATTATTTGTTTTATCTTTATTATTAACCAACAATTACACTAATGATGTAACTAAGGCTAAGTACTCTCAACAGGAAATAAAACTAATAAACTATAGAAATAAACTAAACTATCACTTACCTGGATCCCTGATGTGTGGCGGCGTGACTCCTCCTATATGCACTAGCAACCAACAGCTACTAACTTGCACCTGCTATAAACACACGAAACAAAGCACACGTGAGTGACCACTCAACGGTCACCCAGCACGCACCCCACCTACAACTCGGCAACCTATGCCAAGGGCAACAAAGCACAGGCATCACATCTGGATGCCGCCAAACAAAAAGGGCAATCTACCGACGCCCAGCACACAAGCACTAGCATCCCTCTCGAACGTCGCAACACCAAACTAGGCAATCTACCACTGCCTAGTAGGCCACAAAATCACAAAACCATGCCTTAAATACCTTTTCTTTTCTTTTCCTTTGCAAAACCATGCGTGCACTTTTTAAAACCTTTTTTGCATGCCCAAGAAAGCTACTCTCACCATCTCAAGCCTTAAACAACACCAAAAGCACAACTACAGAGACTCTACTCTGCATAACATGGTCCCCTCTGGACCCAAGCACACACCAAGCCACGGAGCCTTTGCTCCCACAAAAACGGAGTCACTGCTCCCAAACTCTACGCCTCAACAGACGGCAAAACCACGGCCTCCTCTAGGCCCAAAGCCTGATTTCCAAACTAGGACTCCGCACAAACACAAACACAAGGACAAGCACAAACAATGTGTCGACCTGCCTGGTGCCAAGCAGACAACACTAGCCACAAGTAGTCCACTGAGGAGCAACCACAGTGTCTACACTGCCACGGTGAAGCCACCTTGTGCAGGAGCAATCACCGTCCTGTGATTCTCCCACCAGGAGAACCCTCAACAATGCCAACCCCTCCTTAGGAAGGCAATCCTGTCTCTCAGGACGCTACCAGCTACAAGGCGCGCGTCCCACCCGCACTGGCCACCACATGGTACGCCTCCTCACGGCACCCTCCACACGGTGCTCAAGAAGTAGTCTCATACCTCCACACTCGACAACACCCGAGCCTTAGTGCTCACAGCGACAGCAGGAGTATCATACCTCCCCATCATGCCACGAAACACCTCAACCCGTGGACCTCAACCTCGGCCCAGCGAACTACAGTCAATGAGTGTCATACCTCCAAGACCCGATAAACACTCGCCTTAGTCTGTTGGTCCCCAACGCAAACAGAAAGCATCGGAAAACTCTTTCTAAATCCATTTCCAAATCTGTACTTTTCTCATTCCAAAACTCTCTTTTTGGAAAACCTTTTCAAAACCACTAAATGTCCTTTAAAACTCAAGCAACATTACGCCTAACAGCGGTACGGAAACCAAAGGTCGAGAAACCACAAACAAAACACAGTCTCAATAGCTCTCCTGTCAGGCCCAGGCAAAAGCACCTTGGGAGCGTTTGGGTTCGCGAGCACTACGCTCAACCCACAACCACAACCCAAGAAAACACCAAGAGCAAGGAAAATTCTACCAGAACTCACACGCTCTGGCGCCAAGTGTAAGACACCTACTGGCTCATGTCCCTCGGGAGCAAAGCTAGATCGGCTCAAACACCTGGAACAGTGCCACTGAATACTCCATTCAGTGCACCGCACACAAAACCACACAAATCCTAGACCTAGGGACACTATCATTATCCCTAAAGTCCACTCTAAACCATTTGGGAAAAGAATCTACAATTTCTAAAGCATTTCATCTTTTACTCCACCCATACCCCAGGTGAAATCTTGCTAATTCAGTTTTAGGCAAACCCTAAACCATTCTAATGATTATCGTAATCATTTATGCCATTATGTTTATCCCCCTAAGATTAACATATATATACATATATATATATATATATATATATATATATATATATATATA
>JAMKQA010024277.1:0-24329 GCA_024699735.1 Posidonia australis
AGACATCCTCCCCTGTAAATCGGCTAAGTGGCATTTGTATCTCTATCTGTTCTTGTGGCTCTTCTGTTGTAGGTGAGGTTACATCTCTAATGCCACCATCATCATCATCAAGTAATTGTGTGTCATCATCATCATCTGTGCTGCTGTCACCCTCTAAGCCTAGAGTATGTCCACGCGAGCGTCCTGAAGAGCGCATGTATTCCTCTACATTAATGTCCATTTCACTAGTAATTCTAGAAGATGGTCTACCTTCTTCTTCATCTAAAATTGGTTCTTCATTTTCATGCAACCATTGAAGTATGGGATCTTCTTCGCCCTCGTTATAAATATATACAAGATCTATTGGATCAATGTAATCTTTTTCTTCTCCCTCTTTAATATGTTTTATTCTTAACCGCATGTTATAATGCACAAATACCAAATCATTCAACCTTGCAGTGCCTAATCTCTTTCTTCTCTTTGTATGAATAAGGTTGAATGTATTCTAATTTCGTTCACAACCAGATGCTACTGCCGTTTGAGATAAAACCTTTACAGCAATATTCCTCAGATTTAGAGTATCTGTTCCATTTAACATCCACCATTCACCTGAAATATGATATTTATTTATTAACTATATTATAGAATAATAATATGAAATAAAAGAAATGATATTAAAAATATTACTTGGAGTCATTGTGTCACAAGAACGTATCGTATGAGGCTCTCCAAATGACATAAGTTCATCTCGAAAGTACCTCAATTCATTGAGAGCTTGTACTTGGACATTAACATCAGGCTCCAATTTTTTGATAACATCTTTAACAGATGCTAGTAAATCAGTACAACTACCAAGTTGATGACTGTACTGGAATCCTGGATTCAAATAATATATACATTAAAAAATAACTTATTTAGCAAATAATTTTGTAATAAATGAAATATAATGATAAAAATTATGAATGTTCATGTTAAAATGCTTACCAGCTTCATGTAGAGGATGAAGAAGCATGTTAGACCATCTATCATCTATAATTTTGAGATATGTCCTAAATGATCTATATGCTGCATTAGCCATAGCATCCTTCATCAATCTCATTGCCTCATATAAGAAACTCATGGTAGGCTTCTTATCACCATCCACCAATGGAAAAACCTTTGAAACTGGTGACATAATATGTACAACTTTTCGACAATTCTCCCTAAAATGGACATTATTTATAATTGAATTTACTCTCCTACCAATTGGACTTTCACTCTCGTGATATTTATACCACTGTGGCGAATTAAATATATACTTCAGTCCATTTCTTCGATCAATCATACTTTGGAGAGCAATATAATTTGTTGCAAATCTGGTGACTCCTAGACGAATCAACATAGGTATAGTAACTTGATATAAATTTTCTATCACCCCTGTCTCCAATATAACCAGAATCAATATAAGCATCAACATTTAGATTCTCATTATTCTTATAGATTAGTCCTCGTCTTGTTGTGCCTTTAATATACGCAAGTACACCGTAAGGTAACTTATCCATATATCTCTCTGGGTTAATGCATGAATTGACTAAGAATCCCAACTACATAGGAAGTATCTAGTCATGTCATTGTTAAATAAATTAGCTTCCTAATCAGTCGTCTATATCTCCTAGCATCTTCATATACGTCTGTAGAACTATCATCAAAGTCTTGAATCTGGCTTAATAAGAGTACTTTCTGGCTTGCATCTTATGAGACTTGTCTCCTGGAGAAGATCTAAAGCATATTTCTTCAAGACAATACCATTTTCCCGTTAACATAAGCAAACTCAATTCTCAAAAAATACTTAAGACGACCTATATCCTTGGTTGTAAAATGTTGTTGCAGATACTGATTAATGTCCTGATGCTTGTAGTGCCACTACTAGGGATGTACATGGATCTAGGTTGACTCAAAAAGCGAACCAACTCGAACCACGTCGGTTGAATTGGGTTGGATTTTTTTAATCATGGATTGGATATGAGTCGAAAAATCTCAAGCCCAAACTTTATGAGTTGGGTATGGATTTCAGGCTAAGGTTATCCAACCCGACCGGAACCCGAAGGTATATATATATATATAATAGTAATTATTTATATTGATAAATACATAATATATCTAATTTTTAATTTATAAAAGTATAAAACATTAATCACAGCTTCTTTTTTCACTTCTCATGCTTGGCACTTGTATATATTTCATAGACAATACTAGTAAAGCTACTTTTATTTGTTAAACAATTATATTTTTATTAACTATTTTTGGATTAATAAACCATGAATTATCTTCTATTTTTTGTAGTCTTCTGGTCCTTTAGTTAAGTTAACAACATTCTCTTGTACTTTTGGAGAAAATTATTATTATATAGTCAAGCAACACTAATGTATCATATGTCAATTTTTTCTGACTTTTAATAATGGATGAGTTTATTATCATTTTTTTTGTAATTATTAATAAATGAGTATATCTTTTTTTGTATAAAATTCAAGTACTATAAAACCGGAGAACCGACCCGACCCAACCAGAAGTTTGTAGGTTGGGTCTGAATTCGGTATGAGTTAGGTATAAATTAAAAATTATCTAACCCGAACAATATGGATTGGGTTGTGGGTTCACTCCGAATCCGATCCAACCTAACCCATGTACACCCCTAGCCACTGCCAGTAATGATGATACCATCAACATATACTACCAACAACATGTACTCATTGGTGTTATGTCTAATGAACACTGAATGATGTACAACACATCTTTGGAAGTAAAACTACATCACTACCTTGTTAAACTTATCAAACCACACCTTGAGACTCTACTTGAGGCGCTACATGGCCTTTCTAAAAAGGCACACATTGTTCTCCTTCTGAGTAACATATCCTGAAGGTTGCTCTATGTAAACTTGTTCTACCAAATCACCAGACAAGAAAGCATTTTTCACATCAAGTTGATGCAGATCCTAGGACTTGTTTATGGCAACAAATAAGAGCACCCTAATAGAATTAAGCCAAGTCACCAATAAAAAGGTCTCCTCATAATTAATGTCATATGACTGTGTAAAGCCACGAGCTATCAATGTGGTAAAAAAAGGACTTATTGATAGTTCTTAGGTATAGACTCTGAAAAAATAGATAAAGCAAACTCATGACAAGACGGATGAAGGTAATCATAAGTGACAAAGTTGGAAATAAGATGTGTAGCGAAAGAACAAATACCTTCCCAGAGAGCAATTGATATATTCAAATCTAGAGGTAAGGATTTGTATAGGAGAGCGACAACTGAGTCTGAATTGGTGAATGCGTAAGTTGTCATCAATGATAGACGTGTAGTAGACGAGTCATCCTTTCTTGTAATGATTCACTGGTATGCACAATTTCAACAGACTTGGAAATAAGTGTACTGGTAGATGAGGTAGGAGAGACCATAGGATTAAAATAAGATTTTGACTCCCAAAAAGTAACATCTTCATATACAAAATAATGACAATCGAAAGGATGATAGCAACAGTAGCCTTTTTGAGTCCTGAAATAGCTCACAAGCACACATCGAATGAAGCTAAGGACAAATTTGTCAAGGCCCCAACTGAAGTTTTAGACATCTGCAACACATGATGTGTAACACATCCAAACACCTTTCGTGAAAAACTGAGTAACTCTTTATCAAGACACAATCTTCGCAAAAGAATCTCACCACCAAAAGAAAAGCAAAGGATATCCTATTAATAAAGTATGGATAGCATTAGGCCAAAAAAACATAGAAACAGTCATCTACAACAAAATAATGCGGACAACCTCAAGTATGCAACAATGCTTCCATTCAGCTACCCTATTTTGCTAAGAAGTATGTAAACATGATGTTCAATGAAGAATTTCCAAAAAACACAATAATCTTGGACATCATTTTGAACAAATTCCATAACAATGTCAATGCAAAAGACCTTCGAAGTAATATAAAAACGATTTATTATTTCAACAAAAAAAAAATTAATAATGTTAAATACATGTTGTCTTCTTCAAAAGCTACACCCAAGATACTCAAGAAAAATCATCGATAAAAACAATATAGTAAGGATAATCAGACACTGACTACGTACAAGCCTCTATATATTACAATGAATCAAATCAAAAAGACTCTGACTATAGACAAACTAAACCGCCTATAAATAACACAATAGTACTTTCCCGACACAATTCACAAATAAGACTCAACTTTTACCCAAAGAAGTAATTGCTAAAGAGTTTTATGTGATAGATGACCAAGATGATAATGTCACAATAAAAAAGATTTTGCAAAAGTAACAACGAACACTAATCCACTCAGTATATCATCTCGAACCAATATGTAGACACCACGACCATGCTCTCGACCCAAACCAATCCTCTTCCCCATCTACAAGTCCTAAACCCTAAACCCTAAACACCAATCCACTAGGTATATCATCTTTAATCAGCATGTAGGCGCCACAACATGCTCTCGACCCAAACCAATCCTCTTCCCTGTCTACAAGTACTGAAAGGTACAATGATAGAGATAAAAAGTTACAGAACAGTAAAGTTGTCAAGTAGTAGTACTAATGAAAAGTAAATTAATTAAGAAATCAAGTACAAAAAGGACTTTATCAAAGGTAATATGGGAAATGGCATGAGCTATACTCTCTTTAAAGATTGAACAATGACAACCATCAACAATGTAAACAGATTTGATGTCAAACAATGAAGAAAGTCGAGTAAAAAAGCTACAAATACTTAACATGTGTGAGAACGCTCTAGAATCGATAACTCAAGAATTATCATTAGAAGCTAATAGAGCAGTCATACCTAAGGACGATGCATGGGCAATAGTGGCAATGAACTGGTTGTCTTGAAACTGAAGAAATCCGTCACAATCAACTTGGAAGATAGTCACTGTCAGAGTGAAGGAATCATCAGACGAAGTCTTTATCATATGTCTAACCCAAGAAAGCCTACCGAACTTGCCCCAACCACGATCTAATGTATAATTGGTTTTACTACAATAATCATAATTGCGAAACACACGTCCTCCCAAAGATGATCAGCCACAACTACGTACACTATCTCTAGTAGACGTAGCTAAGACTAACTAATTAGGAACAAGGCTAAAGTACGAGAAAACATAGATGAAAGAGAAGGAAGAGTCTCTGCACCAAGAACTAAATCACGAATCTGAGACGCCAATGTTGGATTGAACCCTGTCAGGAAAATAACTAGAACTAACTCCTCTCGATACTATCGCATCTTTGATATGTCAGTTACAAACGACTAATATACTTCCAACTCATCCAATAAGAATATGAGGGAACTGTAAAACTCTTAGACAAAACACTCTCCCTGACGATGAGTAAATAATTGCTCATATATCTCACAAATACATGTAATACTTTTTTCATGTCTATACATACCATACGTGTCCCAAATCTTCTTGGCTAAACATAGCATCATAACACTTCTAGATATACCCTCCTTTATGCTATTAACCAATCATAATATAACAACAGTCATCAGCAAACCAATCTTCATAAGTGACGTCCTTAATATCTAAGGGATCAACAATGAGATGGGGTGTCTTCCATTGTAGACCAATAAAGGTCTCAAATGCCTGTGACCATATAAAAAAGTTCTTACCATTAAACTTGATAGACGTCCTAAAGAGATTTTTCATCGTCTCACGAGAAGAAACCATAGGAGCAGGAAATATGATCTGATTGGAACAAATAAACAGAAAAATCGAGGCCAAAAATGCTGCAACCTTGATAAAAATACCAAAAATAATGGTAGAAACTCATTCCTAGGGTAAAATCTAATATCTAGGGCAAAAGAAGACACATAGACAACCTTAGATACCAAAAACATGAAGAAGGAAGGAAACAGCCTCGATCATCTCAAAGAAACCAACAGTCAAGTTGTTTGGGACGTCAGTTGCCACAAGAGGAGGGCTAAACACCAACAAGAAGGCAAGAGTTGACTGTTGAGAGCCAAGCAACGCTTGAAAGGTGGTTGTGTTGAAGGTGGAGAACCAACAGTTGACTGGAGTGGCCGAAGGAGTAGGAGACAGCAACAAACTGGTCAGAAAAGGCCTTGGGTGACGACGACTAGCTAGAAAGGAAGGGTTAGTGTTGTGTATTCCTATATTATGGCACCATGTTAAATGTAAGAGAGAAAATTTGTCTTCTTACTTAACAAGTGTTACATACATATATAGGATTTACTCTTTAAACAGATATCCATATATCATATAACCATATAAGAGATAACTATATATCTAACATTAACAACATTCAGCCACACCATTTTGCTGAAATGTATATCGACGAGTAATCTAATGAATTACACCTAAAGAAGCACAATAAGACTGAATGCTAGATTGAATAAACTCGAACTCATTATCAGTACACAAGCACTTCGACGTAACAGAAAATTAATTTTTTATTTCAACAAAGAAATTTTTTATTACATCGAAAACATGAATTCAATCCTTCAAAATATAAACCCAAAACACAAGAAAATAATCATCCACAAAAACAATATAGTATTTATGATCAAAAACAGACGAGACACAAGTAAATCCCTAAATGTCACAATGAATGAACTCAAACACACTTAACCCTACACAAGACATAAACTCCTAAAGGTAGCACAGGGTTCTTATCTAAATGACAATACTCACAATTAAAAGAACACACTAAAATTCATGACAGGACTTACTGAAGCTTTTGATGGGACAAGTGACCAAGACGATAATACCATAAAATAGAGGACTTGGGTGTGAAAGTTAACGATGCTAATTCACAAGGAATCTCATCACGAACCAACGTGTATACACCATGTTCTCGCTTACGATCCAAACTAATCCTCTTCTCTGTCTACAAATCCTGAAATATACAATGAAAAGGGAAAAAAAAAGTCACATAATATAATAATTGTTTGGTTATGGAACTAATGGATAACAAATTAATAGAAAAATCGGGTACTTATAGGACTTTATGTACAACTCTGTCCCTATATACAAAACACGAATGGCCATCAACAGTTGCAACAAAGCGAATATCAAATAGGTTTAATGAACTAATAAAGAGATCACGTTCACCCAATATACAAGAGAAGGCCCTAGAGTCTATTATCTAAGAATTGTTCCTAAAGACAAGTAGAAAAAAGCATGGGAAACAATGGTAGTAGCGTTAGTGGCTTGAAGTTGTAAGAGCTACTCATAGTCAGCATTAGAGATGATGATAATCTTATCAACTGTAAGTGCTATCATTGATGACTCAATCATGGAATTAGCCCACTATAACTTACCAAAGTTATCCCAATATTTCTCAAAGCGATAGCCTAACCTCCCACAACATTGACAACAAGGATGTCCTTTGGTGTCACCATAGTAGGTATAACCACCACGAAACCATGTGAGGCTAGAGCAGCAACAGTAGAGTAATCTGCAACAGAAAATGGAGTAGCAGTAGAAATCCTCAACACCCTAGAGAAAGTGTTTTGGAGATCTAGAATAACCTCAACACCTAAAACATGTCCATAGACTTGAGAAGATGAACCTAGGTTGAGGCTCAATAAGTCGGTTGCAACTACTAACTCTTCACAATATTATCTCATCTTCGTGATATCTGTTGTCAATGGCTAATAAATGTCAAGTTCATCCGAAAGCCGACAAAAACTAGTGAAATAATCTTGGACTGAATAATCCCCATGTCAATATCTACTCATACATCTCAAAGACTCCTATGATATTCTTCTCATGTCATTATGTATCTTTTAACGTGTCTTAAATCCTTTTTGCAGGTCGAAGCATCACGACACCACATACAACAATAAGCTCCATGCTATTTACTAGTCAGGACACTATAGTGGCATCATTAACACACCAATCCTCATAACAGCATCTATGATATCTGGAGGCATATTTATGAGGTGCTTAATCTTTCTATGGGTCACAACAAAGGTCTCAAAATTTTATATCCAATGAAGGTAATTCTTCCTATTGAGTTTTTCCAATATTCCACTAAGATTCTTAATCAAAGACTCAAAAAAAGCCATTATGCATCACAAGAAGAAGAAAACAACACTAACATGGTTTGATCTGTCACAAATGGTGGTGATCAAAAAGGAACAGCAACGATTACAGTACACAAATACCTCCTGAGGAGAAACAACGATCCTAGGGCACAAATACGCATGGACAACACGTGTCCACACACAAACACATATGAAATAGCACTGTAGTAGTCCAAGACATGGGAGTGATCAACAATCGCAACTATTGACGCTGCTGATCACAAAGGAGGGTAGTGAGGTGTTACAAGGCTGTTGGAGAGTCGGGAGGTGCCTATGGGCTATGGGAGAGCCAATTATAACAACTACCGACATCGATTGTTGTAGACAAAGGGCCCGACGTCGTCGATAGGAGAGAAGATGGGCAGCAACGACGATGGGAGTCACAGAGAAGGCAGTCAGTCGCGGCAAGAGGTGAAAAGGAAGTGGTCAGCGATGACAGGAGGCAAAGAAGAGATGGTCAACGACAGAAGAGGGTTGAGTTAAGGTTAATTTATGTTTTTAACCTAAATTCTTGATACCATGTGAAAAAAAACACATTAGAATCATTTTATTATGCATAAAGGATTACATATATATAATGGATTATAGATACCTCTGGATAAACAGATATCCAATTATCCAATTATCCACTGATGACACTAAGACCCTAATACATGTATAAGAATACACCTCTAACAACATTAAAGATTGAAAATGAGTGCCCAAAAAGATCTCTATGCATTATGTTATTGGGATATGCATTGAATTGTTTATCATATTGTAGAATGAAAAATTGATTGATATTAACATAATCTACTCCAACTCTAGATCTTGTTAATTCTGATGAAACCGATGGGAAAGGAAGGTTGTCAGATCGCTGGTTATTTATCACATCCCAATACGTTATAGTAGGTGCCCAAACTTGGTACATCCCATGGTTGAAAGAAGTCTTAAGATGCAATGTTCTTGTGGCTAGACCAAAAGAAACCATAGAGAAGATGTATTATTTCATACACCTCAAAATTTGTCTAAGCACTAATTACAACATAAATAGAAAAAATTACAGAAAAACTTGCCTTTACTGCACTTATATCAGGGGTATCTGGTGTCTGTATAGGATAGAACTTGTAAAACCGCATGTTCTCAAATGCAGCTTTAGTTTTTTCGTCCATATCCTCTCTAGCTTTTCTTCGGGCCTCCTTAGCCTGTCAAAATAAGCAGCACCCAACATATATCGATATATCAGGTAAAGGTGATTCTTACAAAACAATTCCATCTCAAGGAAAAACTAAAGAAAAGAATTATATATGCATAAAAAAATATTTTAAAAGAAACCACTAATGATAATTCAAAAAAAAGGAACCTGTCGCTGTGCCTTTTTTCTCTCTCTAACTTGCTCCTTCACAAAATCCTGGCAATGCAAGAACCATTTTCAAATTTTGCATTGTAAAAATAAGCAAAGAAAAGCAGACTTTTATGTACAATATATACCTTGAAAGAATCCTTTTGATCCTCAGGTAACACTTCGTCAGCTATAAGCCCATCTGTAAACTCCTGGACACGGGGATAGTATGGGTTCATGAGTGCATAAACTATTCAAGAAACAATATGAAGAATTATTAGCAAGTACCTCTATCTCATCCAGCTCCATGTCGAAATCATGAACAATCTGCAACCAGAAAATTTTATTAAATTGCTTAAGAAACATTGTTAAAATGCATTAAGTACTAATAGAGATGTTCTCAGAGAAACTGCAGATTAATAGAATTGCCTTTCGCAGAAAAGTGCTACAGATAATCTGTCTGCATTATCAATGTTAATGAAACAGATTGATAGGAATAACAATTCAGGAAAAGTTCAAAACCTCAGAAATTGTTAATGAAGAAGGCTCAAAAATTGCAGAAAATTTGTTTTTCATGATCCTTTGCTCCTTCAGGAAATGATTACGGTAGCCAAATATGACAAACATTTTAAGAAAATAAAAGTATAGCAGTAGTAATCTTCTAGTTACACACCGGAGGCTCCATAGGATACATGAGTGATATAACTGTGTCATCATCATCTTCATCTTCCTGCAAAGGCTGGTAAAAATCTGCAAGACACAACAAGCTATCAAAAGAATCTAAAGGCCTGTCTGTTTTCACAAAGTGAATGAAAACGAGATTTTGGAATCAAAGAGAATTGGGAAGGGAACTATAAGAGAGTGAAAAATGAGTGTTTGCACTTCACAAACGAAAATGATGGAAAGTGTAAATTTCAACCTATAGATTTTTTACTTGTAAATTTATAAGAAAAGAAAAATGATTTGTCAATGACAATATATTCAAATCAGTAGTAGTACAAATCAACAATGATTGAAAATCAGTATTTTTTGCAAAAATAAAAACAACATAAACAGATCAACAATGGCATTGTATTCACATCAATAGTAGCATCATACACACAAAATCAGTGATAGATCTTAATGGCAATCAATACAAACATCAATTGGATTATATACAATGAAATAGAATGAAAACCTTAAAAAACCTAAAGTAGTTGATGTGTCCACTACTGCCCCTGACAGTCCAGGGTTATGGATTTATAGTTGAGCGGTGGAGGAGAAACAAGGAGGAATAAAGCTAGGTCGCAGAAGAGAAACTGACAATGGCAGCATAGGTATTGTATGGCTATAAAGGTGACAAGGAGGAGGATGGTAGCTCCAATTCTCTGGCAAGGAAGAAGGCAAAAGGCTAGGGCATGAGCAGGGACAATGAAGGAGGGGGAGAGGATAGAAGATCTTATTGGGTTGAGAGAGAGAAGGGAGAGGCAATAAGGCAACAGAGGAGATAGGGAATCGAGAGGGAGGGAGGAAGAACCAAAAAGGGGAGAGGACAGAAATGAGAGTGAGAGAGAGAGAGAGAAAGATGGGGGCAACCTCTATTTCTCTTAGTTTCCATGTAGGGGTAATTTCACCATTTAACATCATTCCATCCAAAGGTAATGGTTGAAAATGCAAAAAATAAAAAAACTGTTAAAAAGTAATGGAAGGGTATACATGCAAGGAAGAATTTTTTCAGGGGCATAGCTGCATATAGGCATGTTAGTAGGGGTACATACGCAAAACAACCTTTTTAAGATTTATGAGTAAGAACATTGCTCCGCAACATGGTTCTAAGATTTATTTTTTTTTGTTAAAATTCTACACTCATTGAGATTCGAACCCGTAATCCCTCAAGTAGAGTAATAATCACGTATCGAATGAACTATAACATAATTCTAAGATAGAGACTAAAACATAAGGTGTTGTGGATATTGCTCCTCAATCACATGGATTGTGAAATTATATTAGAACATTACTTAGAAACTTCTACAGTTTGAAAATTCTCCTTGCAATGAGATCAAGGTTTTGTCTTATTCCTGATAATATGAACATTATTGCTCCTCAACGACATCAATTGTCAAATTATACTAGAACATTTCCAAATCAAGGTATTGATTTTTCCTGACAGTTCCAAATGAACATTCATGTTTGAAACCAGGAGACAAATTCCACAAGGATGAAATTTTTGGCATAAGAGACCCTCATCAGATCTATTGCAAGAAAACGTGATGAAGAATCTAAGGTACTTAAGTAAATAATTCATAAGGATAACTGCAAAGAATGCCATTCTCCTTTATTTCTCCTCATTTTATAGCAAGAAACTGAATCAAATTAGAAAATACAGTCTTACTCAAGTATAGAAGCTGTCTCGGCTTATGCCAACTAAATTTGATAGAAGTCAAAAACCAAAGCAGGTGAGCTTTTGAGTCAAAAGCAAGATTCTATGGAAACGCCATAAGCCAAAATCAAAACCAAACACAACCTTAGAGTTTAATATTATATTGCAAGTGAATGTTTAGAAGTGGTTTTTTTTTTTCGATCCTTGAATGTCAAGGAAGCACGGATACAGATACAATTTTGGATGCAACATGATTTGGTTTCGATGATTCACCAATTTTCTAAAAATTAGGATATGATACAACATAAATAGAACATTACATATTTTTTTTACTATTTTACCCTAGATACGCTAAGTGGCATTTCGGATATGAATCGTCTTGTCAGTGTCCAATATGGACAGATTGGGTCCTTTAGAAGAATCCAAGCTACCAAGTTGAATGTGTGTGAGACTACAAAGTACAAACTTCCACATAAAAATTATTTCGTTCTCTATATTATTTCCATCAATTTGGGTTTATCATTCAAATGATTACTAGAATGTTTTGTTGGTTTGATTTACCATCTCAGGTTTTCTGTTGAACTTATTAAGGTATTATGTATTGAGTCAATAAACGAATTCCATTTATATATCTAACCCTATGTATATGTAATGTCTTTGCCCTAACACAACATACACTTGATCCTCTCCATCTTACATGGTACCAAAGCTCAGGGAGAAACCTTAGTCACCAGCCACCTCCTTCTTCTCCATTTCCGGCCACCTCCGACGCTAGCGAACTCTCCTCCGGTCACCTCCAACGCCAATGACAGCCACTTCTCTTTTTTTTCTCTCTTCTGATAGTTCCTTCCTCTGCCTTTTTCACCATCTACAGGGGCCGCCAAGCCCTGTTCCACCGCCAACAAGCCTTCTCAGGTCTGCTTTTGTGCCGACAAATCTATTCCAAGTATGTTTGGCTGCTACTAAGGGATTTTTTATCCCTTCTCTGTCTCTGGTGACCTCTGTTGTCACGTCTCTCCATCACGCATGTAAGCCAAGCTTCAAAGGGTACTTCTAACTACTCCCGATCGTGAATCATGATTGATGCTGCTACACGATTCATGAAGAGTATTATTTCTATCATTATCTACTACTACTGAGGGTGGTTATTATCTTCCACCTAACTACTACTTTGGGTAATCATTTTGAAGTGTTTTCTGTATCATATTTACCCTTCAAATAACTACATTCAAATCTAATTTGTACAAACATTATGGCCTCTAAAGATTTATTTGTTAAGAATCTGAGTGGAACTTCAGAAAAACATTGATGGACACAGAGTTTTGAAACCTTTTTGACTGCTTACTGGAAACTTAAATGCCTCACTCAACCTCTACCTGATGTAAAGGATAGTACCTTCGAAAAATGGTATGCTGAGGATTCAACAGTAGTCTCACGGATGGTAAACAGTATAAAATCTTCAGTTGCTCGCAGGGTGATGCTTCTACATCCTGCAAAGAAAATATAGAATACTCTAAAGAAGAACTATGGACATGAGCAAAATTTTTCTAAAGTTTTTGAGATATATGAGTAGATCCTCACCTTAAAAATGGATGATTGTTCAATACAGGAACACTTCTCTTTACTTCAATCCCTTCTTGAGGAGTTTGACTTGTATGAGCCACTTACATCAGATATCACTACGATGCGTCGGTATCGTGAAGAACTTACAGTTGTTGCATATCTATCTGGTTTGACTTCCAAACTTTCGTCTCAAGTCTGGGGTCTGGTTCTTGGTTCAGATTCTACTCCTAACATAGAGAGTATCTATGCTCAAGTTCTTCACATCTCCATTGGTACACCCACACCTACATCAGATCATTCAACTATGGCGGCCACTCATGGTCGTGGTCATGTGAACACTACAGTTGTACTAACCACAAATCTGATTATTGCTCAGAGAAATTTGGAAAACTTAATTGGACACAGGTTTCTACAGGATACTTCTTCGACTACTCCTACTGTTATGCTTCTCTAGTAACACTCTCTCAAGAGGAAAATGCTCAATTTCTTTAGTATGATATCACATACTACTGCTTCCACGTCAGGTAATTCTTATCCATTTGCTTTTAAGGATAATTCTTGGATTATTGATTCAGAGACATCCTCTCATATAACAGATAGTCGTGACCTTTATTCTCGTTTATCCCAATTACCCAACATTAGATCAGTTTCCATTATAGATGGTAGGACTTATCGTGTGTCTGGACAAGACACAATTCATGCTACGTCTCAATTGACATCAAACAAAGTTCTTTATGTACCTGAATTCCTAGTTAACCTTTTGTCAATTAGTTCCATTACCAAACATCTTAATTACTTTGTAGCATTCTTCCCTTTTCATTGTACATTTCAAGACCTACAGACGAAAAAGAGGATTAGTTTGGAGTGTAACAAAGATCAAGGAGTCTACTTACTTGTCAAACATTAACTTTTCATTGTACCTCGAGGCCTTGCATCATTAACTTTCACTGCAGATCAGTCTATTATTTGCAATCACCGCTTGAGTCATCCTTCTTATCATAAATTATAACAAGCACTTCGATGGATGTCTATTTTTTCTTTTTAGTGTGAGTCATGTGAGTTAAGCATCATAGTGCTACCTTTCGTCGTCTTAGTTTAGTTAGAAGTCAGAGTCCCTTTGAGTTAATTTATTATGATGTGTGGGATACAGTCAGAACACCTTCTGTCTATTTATCGATATTATATTGTCTTTATTGATAACTTTTCATGAGTATCATGGATTTATTTGTTGAGAGATAAGGTCAGTGTTCTTGATACTTTCAAAAAACTTTTCATGGAAATAATAAATCAATATTTTGTTTATCCAATAATTCTTTGTACTGATAATACATTGAAATTTATGCAAGCAAGTTTACACAATTATTGTAAATCTCTTGGTGTTACCTAGCAAACCTCCTATCCTTATACATCATAGCAAAATGATGTGGTTAAACACATATATCGTCATATTCTTAATGTTGTCAGATTTCTCAAGTTTGAAATGTAGGTTCCCAAGTATCTAGTCTGATATCGTTTTAACAGCTTCTTATCTCATCAATCGTATGCCTTCCACTCTATTTAAGGGGAAAATTTCCATTAAAAGGCTACATCCTGATATAGATATTTTTCCACTCACTCCTCAGATTTTTAGTTGTGTTGCGTTTATTCAGGATTTGACCTTAAATCTAGATAAACTTGTTCTAAGGTCCATTCGATATGTATTCTTAAGATATTCTCATACTCAACGTAATTATCGTTGTTATATTCCTACTAACAGGAAATACATAATTTCTATTGATGTTACCTTCCATGAAAATTAGTACTTCTTCGCTAGTGATCCATCTTCTCTTGATAGAGTACTGTTACCTTTAGGGGTGCAAATGGATCGGATACGGTACGGATATGGGTGTTACCATATCCGTATCCGTTTTCGAAATGCAGATATGAATACGGATATCATACGGGTAGGAAATTTACATATCCATATCCTTAAAAAATGAATACGGATACGGAACGAATAAAAAAGGATCGGATACGGATAAAATCGAATATAAAAACGGATATGACAATATACATATTACATAATTAATCAAACAATTAACAATATTTTCTTATAATTATATATTTTAAGTTATTTAATATATATGAAATAAAAATAATATATATCAAAAATTAGACATAATGATAGGTTAAACTTACCTTTTTTCTAAAAAGAGATGAAGTTATGAATCCAAATTTTAATATACCATCATTATGGATGTATAATTAATTAATGATTAACAAAAAATTATTATATTTTACAACATATTTTGTTAATTAAAGTTAGTAAAATATTATAAGTGACAAAGTAAAATCCTCGTAAAGTAGATAAATAATTTAACGAAATCAAAATGTACTCTATGGATCTTAATCTACATCATTTGGATTAAATACATGCCAAAATCTACATCGTTTAAAAACTCTTAATATACATATCTATCCATATACAAATTCAACGATTTTAAAGTAACAATCACTAGATCTCTAATGTATGAGTTTTAAAACTAAAATGTAAATCATGAATCTTAATATATATCATCTAGATTAAGTACACACCAAAATCTATATCATTTATAAACTCATAACATATAGATCTATTCATATCAAATTCAATAGTTCTATATAAACTATAACAAGTACACGTTAAATTTAATACTTAGGAATTTGAAAATTACTTGATTTTTTATATCCAAACATTTTAAATAGTTTTGATCAAATCTAGTGGTTTAGATTTTTAATCTAATGATTAGATGTTAAGATATAAAAAATTGTCTATATATATATATATATATGTAAATATACGTATCCGAATCCGTATCCGCTCCTAGATGGATACGGATATCCGTATTCACTCATAAACAGATACAGATACGAATATTTTACTGATATACCGTATCCGTTTGCACCCCTAGTTACCTTACATTGTTGAATCTGATGGTATTAATGTCAATGATGCCCCTACGATAGATAAAGAGATGTCAAAGACTTTACAGGCATATCAGCGGCAATCATGCCCCCTCATAACCACATCTTCTTTACCATCTACAAATCTACCACTCATAAACCTTCACTTGCCCATTGCTATTTAGAAAGGTACACTGTCTCTATGATCCATTCTATTTCTCATTTTGTTAATTATGATCGTCTTCATTCTACTTTTCGTACGTTTACCTTGTCTATTGCTTCTGAATTGATTCCCAAGAACTACCAAGAGATTCTTTTACTACTTTAATGGAAAGTAGCAATAGATAATGAAATAGATGCACTGATGTCTCGTGAGACGTGAACATTGGTGCCTAGACCAAAAGACACAAATGTTATTACTTGTAAATAGGCATTCATCATTAAGTACAAACCTAATGGTATGACGAACTGGTACAAAACTTGCCTAGTAGCACAAGGCTTTATACAAGAGTATGGCATTGATTACTCTGAGACGTTCTCTCCTATTACTCAGTTGAATTCTATCAAAGTTATTCGTTCCCTTGCTATCAACAAATCATAGGAAATCTATCAGCTTGATGTCAAGAATACTTTTTGTATAATGAGCTTATGAAGCAGGTGTATATGGAACAACCTCTTGAGTATGTTGCTCAAAGGGAGAATCAAGTGTACCTACTCAGAAAAGCTATCTATGGACTTAAACAGAGTCTACGGGCCTGATTTAAGAAGTTTAGCAGTATTGTTACTACTTATGGTTTCCAACGTTATGTTGTAGATCATTCTGTATTTTACAGACGGACAGACAATGATTGTGTGATACTAACAGTGTAAGTAGATGATATTCTGATAACTGATAGTGATCTTACAGGAATCCAGAGGACAAAGAAACATTTACAGAAACACTTTGTGACCAAAGACATAGACAAATTTAAGTATTTTTTAAGCATTAAATTTACTTATACTAGAGATAGAATGACATTATCACAAAGGAAATATACATTAGATCTATTACAGAAAACAGATTTCTTAGGGTGTAAGCCAAAAATGCTTCATTTGATCGGAGTCGACCTTTGAGACACCTCTGTTAGAGAATGCTAGCAGGTACAAGTAGCTTGTTGAGAAGTTAATTTATTTGACTGTGACACGACCAAATATTACATATATTGTTGAGATTTTTAGCCAATTTATGCAGGAACTAAGGACAATACATTAGCTGGAAGTATTACAAGTATTGACTTATGATAAGAAGACTCCTGAAAAAGAACTGATTCACAAGAAAAATGACCATCTACTCGTTAAAGTCTATTTAGATTCTGACTATACAGATAACAAAAGATATAGGAAATTTATTTCTGGATGTTACACCTATGTTGAGGGAAATCTAGTCATATGGCGCAGTAAAAAGTAGAATGTCATCTCTCGATCTAATGTTGAATCTGAATATAGATCTATAACTCAAACGGCTTGTAAGATGATGTGACTTCGCTCTCTTCTAACAGATCTAGGTCTTCTGATTGCTGTACTTATACCCATATATTATGATATTCAGGCGACCATCTACATTGTTAACAATTCTACCTTCCATGAACGTACCAAACATGTAGAGGTGGATTGTCATTATGGTAAAGAGATGATTATAAATGGAATTATTGCTACTTTATATACAAATCATCATATCAGCTTGCAGATATCTTCAAGAAGGAACTTAATGTTAAAACTTATGAGTTTCTTTATAACAAGTTGGACAAGATAGATATATATATGCTTTAACTTGAAAGAAAGCGTTGAGCTTATTAAGGTATTATGTGTTAAGTCATATAATAAGGTAAACGGATATTCATTTATATATCCAACTCTATATATATGTAATGTCTTTGTCCTAATACAACATACACTTGATCCTCTCCATCTTACAGCATCCTTCTCCCTAATTTTGATAATGTCTAAGATGTACCTTTCATAGATCTGATTTTGTGTCAAGCATAGTTTGAATATTCAGTGGCCAAATAAAATGTAAACAAGTCAAAGCCATATTTTAATAAACATAATTTGGTATCACATACTGAACCATGTTTTGAAAATATGGTTTAATCCAAACAGGTCCTAAGTGTCACAAGATTATAGCAAATTGAGGCATTGAGCCAGATTGCATATGTTTTGGCCTGGAAAGTACATGATCAAATAAAATCTTCCTTGGATAAGAAAGAACTGTAATCAATGATAAAACAAACAAACTCAATTAGAAAAAAAAAATGGAAAGACAAAAGCTGCAGCCACATAAACCACAGGATCAAAATCAAGTAGCTCACACAACTCATGCACAACCAAAATGTTTAGGGCTTTTCTTAATATCAAACAGAAAAACAGTCAAAGAAAGATAGCTGAATAAGTGGTATGGGACTTACATGGAAGACAATACTCATACTGTTTAATGCGATCAATCTTCAGATGCCTTAGAGCAGACCTACAACAAGAAGACCAAAATATTAGCTCCTCCAGATGATGATTCATTAAAAGAATGGATAAAAAGCATAACAGGGCAAAATATATATGCACTGTTATTCCATGAAATGTGTGGAAGATTGTAACGCCGCAAATATGTAACACTAGCAAAGAAAATGAAAACATGATTTCCAAGAAAAGTAAGAAATGCATCAAAGAAAACCAAAACAATCATACTAAGTGATCCAAACAATAATCAATTCAACCTAAAGCAAAAGGCAATGATTTCAGTAATAATAACCTCGTTCAGGTTTTTTACAAGGTCATCAAATAGGATATAGGAGAGAAAAAACAAAATGTATCATCTAAATACCAACATGATTGTCAAGGAAATTTCCTTCAAAATATAATTTATGTAAAACAATAATCATTTAAATTAATTAGAAAGAGTCGTATCAACTAGAGTTCTTCTAAAATGTGCACTGCTTTTCCATGACAATATCTAAGAAAAAGAACTGGACGACTAGTAGCAAATACTTAACAACTATCACAGAACTTGAAAACATGGCCTTTGAAAAGTAAGCAGCACATAAAAGAAACTTAAAATCATGGACAAACTAATCAACCAATTACTAATTCAACCTAAGGTCCTAAAGAAAACAATAAGGACTTTTAGGAATAATAACCATGAAATAGGATTTAAACTAGGTTATCGAATGGCAACATGTTGATTGTAAATAAATTTTACAAACAAGGAAAACGAATTGCTACTTTTCAACATTTTTAAAGGCAATAAATAGAAGTCAAGTACAAGAACCAAAATTTGTCACATAGAAAATCACCATAAAAAAATCAACAAGCTAGGTTGATTATGGCAGCACGTTTCCAGCAAAGCTTCCTCACCTGCTGACTGCGATGCTCCAGATTTCACCAACAATTGAAGGATATCTGCTTTTCCTTGTCTAACTGCCATAGTCGTTGCAAAACCTCAAAAAAGCTTTTGGTTCACGTCTACGCCTGAGCAGAAGCTTCCATACGAGGTCGCAATTGCCGTCGTGTATGGTGAGGAAGAGCGACAAGGCATGGTCCACCTCGCCTGAGCTTTTGGTCTAACCTCGTCGAGCACATCCTTGTGGAGAGCAACCTTTGTCATCCTCACACTCAGCCAAACCATGTCAACATTGTTGATGTCGACCTTAACATCAATAAGGCACTTGGTTAAGGCACAAAGGTCTCTAAAGTGGGAGGCCGCTACAGGCCTCTAGGAGACCTCTGCTTCGCAATCGATAAGGAAGACCTAAAGCTTCCCAACCACTAGGAACACATCCCTGTCGTGGTCGAGCACCGTCATTCTGTAGTGGGAGAACAATGGAGTTTCGACACTATGAAGTCTGGGCTTCTGTATTCTTCTTGAAAGGAGAAAACCAGGAAAGAGAGGAGAAAAGAGTAGGTGATTTATGTCGGCTAGTTCCCACCATCTGTTGTTGCTTCCCGTTTGCTATGCTAAGAAAGCTTGGCATTCTCCTGGGTCTTCTTCCTCGATCAACCCATCGACGTCAGCCATAATAGCTAAGAGATTAGATTAGGATTTAAGTAATATTTGCATTTTAATCTTAAGTTCTTCTGAAATTGTAAATATTAGTAAAAAGACCCTGAAGTTTCTAATTTACAGGAAAATCCAAAACTTTCTTGATTTACTACTGTCTACTTGCCTTAATGGCCACTACTTGCCTACCTCTCTTTGTACATGAACACATACAATCCACGTTTCTCTTGTGTCTTAGGATCGTGATGATTTGTTTGAAAGGTTAATTGTACTAATTTGTTGCCATTTGTCTACAAATTTGTAACATGTTTTGCTGCGACTCTCCAGTTTGGTGTATGGCCAGGTTTAAAGTTGTGTCTGTGCGCTCGATGTGCCCATTTCTTACATAGTTGTTGTCACACTCCGAATTTTCATAATAATTTAAAATAAATTAAATTATAAGAAATTAAAACCTCGATAAAACGACACATCAGGTCCCAAGGAACCACCACTGACAGTCCACAATCTCATCTCAAATAGGCAAAACAAATCAATCCGAGAACCCACTTAAAACACATTTTATAAAAATCACTAGGTCCTGATTTGACATGTCGAAATGGATTCGATATGCAGAAAATCACTGAATTGATCGACTGAAACAGGTCAACTGTCAACACTCATGGTCAAAATTAGCATACTGAAAATAATTCGATCGACCAAAATCTACTTATTTGATAGACCGTCCAAAATCAAACAACCAAAGTTTGACCTGAGAACCAAAACTAATAGCAAAATGGCATACCAAAATGGCCGTTTTCTACGAAACCAGAAAACGACTCAAAACTCAAACCTTCGAAATCGCCCAAAGTAGAATCTTCAATCAAACCTCCAAAACAAATACCAAAAATCTCACATAAAACATAAGATGTTGACCATCAAGTCTACTCCAAATCCCAACAAACAAAACCAAAATCCATTCATCATACAACAAGATGTAAATTCGCAAAGACAGAAAAGTCAAAAGGACCTAAAACGCAACAATCGTCATAAATCACCATAAATACCTCCATAAATTCACATAAAATCACAATAAATTCTAAGAATATAAATTTTACCTAGATCTCATGTATTCCTATCATTTTCTACCAATTTCATGCTTTCTATACATTAGTTGGATGTGCATACCTGCAACGAACTCTCTGACGATTCAACTCCGATCTCCACCAACTTCGGTGACTCCACATGTCCTCAGCCACTCCACAACCTCAGGGATGCCTCACTAGAGCTCCACACACCGCCACACGCCCTCAAGTACACCGAACAAGGGATAAGCAGGGGTGGAGATGGGCAGAGACGGGAAACGAAGAGTGAGTGGGGGGAGGGATGGAGTGAGTGAAGATGGACGAGTAGAGGGAGAGGGAGAGGAAAATCAGAGGAGGAAAGAAGAGAGAAGTGGCATGCTCGGGAAGGAGGCGATGAAGTAGGGGAAGAGGAGAAGAGGTGCAGAGGAAAAGCCGTCAACTGCGACTATAAATACACATAGAGAGTGGTAGTTGCATGCATGCATGCATGCACAGTGCAACCACCAACCTCCCGCACAAGCTAACAACCCACAACACCAATCACTCCCACCAACCGACCCACGGACCCAAACCCAGACCTACAAGAACAGTGCCACAATGCACAGTACGACCCACACACAGGAACATGCAAACAAAAGTCAATCCATGAGGCCCAAGTCCAAAATCACAGAACCACACAAACAGATCTCGGAACAGTAACACTTGTCTAAAACTAAATTCATTAAAATGTAAATAATTACAAAATAAATTTACGAATGTTACAATTGTATCTTAGACACATATTGCCCTTTAGTTTTTGTACTCATTTCATGAAAATTAGTCTTGTGCATGCTTAATTTCGTGAAAATCAATTTGACTATTATTGTTGTGTGTCTACTAGCTTGTTGCTACTACTACTACTATAATTCTTTCTAAATTATATAATTCTATGTTGTAACAAGCTAGAGATGCTCCAACTTGAGGAGAAATGTTAGAGTAAATCGATCCTCATATGGATCTTTAAGTTATCCATTTATTAGGTTACTTGTAAGTCAAGTATGTGTTCTCCTATATACAAGAGATTGTAATCCTTTGTTATAATTAAATAATATATTATTCTCTTCTTCCTTAACAATCATCAATTAGGTGTATTATATGGAATTGTTGACAATAGATCTTTATGCTTACTTACTAATTATCTCTATCACTTAACTAGTAACACCACCAATTGTTCACAAACCAACCAAAATTTGGTTAGAATCCATTTTGATTTAATCTCTTATTAAGTTTAGGCTTTGATTAATTTTGGTTGTATTTTGTTTTGTATACAACTATTGTGCTTATTTATAGTAATATAAAGTTGTTAACTGTTATGGCATCAAGTTAATGTTGTAATAGTTGTTTTCCTTACAGGTCAGCAATACCTTTCGTTTTTTCCACTTGATGAATACTTTTCAACGATTAAAACAATCACTGATTAATACACCAAATCGTTGCCAACTTGCATTCATTAGTAACCAGTGTTATGGCCAAACAAAAAAGTCATTGCCAATTTCTTCTACCTAATTTTAATGCATATTTTTTAAGCCTAATTGAAATAACACTAGTGTGTCATCAATTTTCAGTACAAGGGAACACTACACAAGATTAAAGTTTTCACTAAAATAAATACCAATGACGTGTTACGACTTACAACAAACAGGTCACTAGAAAATTATATCATATTAAAATCCCCCCTATAACCATGGAACCAAATGTCGGACAGTGTCGGCGAAATTTCGCCGACACGTATCGGTTTGTGTAGGTAGGGAAACGATATTGCCATGTATGTCGCGACTTACCTGATGTCGGACGACATGTCGGTGGGTGTCGGTGGGTGTCGGTGGATGTCGATGGATTTCGGTGGATTTCGATGGATTTCGATGGATTTTTACTCATGTCGGACGACGAGCTGGATACCCCTTCCCTGCAAGTCGACAAAACTCCCACTCTTGTGATCATGGCTGGAGACACCCGTGATCTGCATGCTCCAGCCTGCTCCAGCCATTCCCGTGCTCTTTAAAATCAGCAGCCTCGCCTACTCCGCAAGTTGCCCCGAGGCCTTCGTCCCCAGCCCTAATGTCCCCAGCCCGTCGTCCCCAGCCCGTCATCCGCAACCAGGTGTCTTCGCCGACGTCGATCTCTGCAACTCACCGAGTCCTCAAGTCTTCGCCGACACCGATCTCTGCATCTCGCCGAGTCCGCAAGTCTTCGCCGACACCGATCTCTGCATCTCGTCGAGCCCGCAACAGGTTTTTTTTTTTTTTTGGGTAAAACGAGTAGACTTTATTATGCCCATAGCCTAACATTATATTTTATAATTTATGTTGCAAAAGAGATACACAAGAAAATTAGATATAACATGTAAATTAATAATTTATGTTTTTATGTTTTTATAATTAGATATAACATGTTTTTATGTTTTTAGATAAAATCAATAATTTATAATTTATTATGCCCATAGCCTGACAGGGTTTTTTTTTTCTGAGATACAACCTCTTAAACGCAAACTCTTGTTATAACTTCAAACTTATTCTAATCAACTTTTAAAAAAAAATTAGAAAATTTCCAATCTATGCTTATTTTTACTAAATGGCATAGATATAACATGTAAATTAAAAGTGATCTGAATCATTGAAATAAAGCTAGATTTGAAAAAAAAAATACAATAATGCAAAAGTACAAACTTGCTTGGAAAATGGTGGATGTTGGTTGATCTCATAGTACTCAATAGACGTGATGGCTTTTCCTAATTTTATAAAATCAATAATGTTTTTATGTTTATTTAAGGATTTTTAATGTTAATTTCGTAATTAGTTAAAAATAAAGAATTAACTTAATACAATTTCAATTCATCATGATAGATTTAACACAATAATTCTGATGGCTTTTCCTAATTTTATAAAATCAATAATGTTTTTATGTTTATTTAAGGATTTTTAATGTTTATTTCGTAATTATTAAAAATAAAGAATTAACTTAA
>JAMKQA010024278.1:0-25583 GCA_024699735.1 Posidonia australis
ACTGCGTTTTAGTGTTTTATTAGGTCATGTGGGCTAGTGTGAACCTAATTGGGCTTGTGTGAGCTAGGGTTTCGGTGGTTGCGACCAGAGCATCAACCGGAGGAGCCTGCTGCCAAATGAGCTCAAAATTGGGGTGTCTACAGTGGGTATGGCCTCCAATCACTGGTAGTACTTCTTCAGGTAGCACGCATTGACTGGCTCTGATTGTTCTATGTGGTCCATGTCCTCTAGGATTGCTGCACCATTGGAGTAGATTCTCTTGATGACATATGGACCACGCTAGTTGGGCCTGAACTTTCCACAAGCGTTAGGGAAATGGATTGCTCATAGTACTAGGTTGCCTGGTGCAAAGCTTTTAGGATGAACTTTCTTCTTGTAGGACCTCGCCATTCTCGTTTGATAGCATTGAGCGTGGTACATGGCTTGCTGTCTGCATTCATCTACGAGGTTCAGCTAGACATAGCATTCTTCTACCCACTCTCCTCCCTTGAGTTCAACTTCTTGAAGGATTCTTAGCGATGGGATCTCTACCTTGATGGGGAGAACTGCCTCCATGTCGTACACTAGTCAGTATGGTGTTGCTCCTGTGGAAGTTTGGACTGACGTTCTATATGCTCATAATACGTAAGGGAGCTGCTCATGCCAATCATTGTGAGTCATCTCTATCTTTTTCAAGATCTTAGTGAGATTTTTATTTGCAGACTCAACTGCACCATTCATCTGAGGTTGGTAAGGGGAATATCTATGATGCTTGATCATGAATCTCTGTAGATAGTCTTCGATCCTTTTGGCAATAAAGTTCTTTCCATTGTCTGAGACGATGGCGTGTGGGACTCCGTGTCGTGCTATGATATTGTTTTTGATGAACTATTCAGTTGCTGCAGCATTGACGGTCTTGTAAGAGGCTGCTTCTACCCACTTCGTGAAGTAGTCGATCACTACCAGTATGCAACGATGACTGTTGGAGGCCGACAGGCGTATGGCTCCAATGACATCTATTCCGCAAGTGGAGAAGGGCCATGGTGAGGACATGTGTAGACACCCCATATACTTGCAGCTAAATCGTAACCTAGCTAATCCTAACCTTAAAAACCCTAACAACTCTAACTAACCTCCACTCCATCATAACTACTCTAATAAACTCATATAACAACCTAACTAACTCCATTCCATCATAACTACTCTAACAAACTCATATAATAACCTAACTAACTTCTACTCCATCATAACTACTCTAACAAACTCATATAGCAACCTAAACTAAAAACCCTAACTACTCTAACTAACCTCCACTCCATCATAACTACACTAACAAACTCATATAACAACCTAACTAACTTCCACTCCATCATAACTACTCTAACAAACTCATATAACAAACTAAACTGTCTAACTAACCTCCACTCCATCATAACTACTCTAAAAAATTCATATAACAAACTAAACTCTCTAACTAACCTCTACTCCATCATAACTACTGTAACAAACTCATATAACAACCTAAACTAAAAACCTTAACAACCTAACTATGCAAGTCTATAAATACCCCTTATTTGCAAAAGGGAAGAGAAAAAGAGAAAAAAGGGAGAAGAGAAAACTTGGAAAAAAGGAAAAATCAAAGAGAGACCACCATATTAGAGCAACCAGAGGAGCATGAAATCACTGAGGAGGCTCAGTGGAGAAGCAATTCAGAGCTCAGGCCAGCTACAGTCACCTTCTCCGGCGAGCTTCAGTGACAGGAAACAACTCCCATCCACTGCCAGCTTAGGTAGGCCACTGATCAAGCTCATTTCTCTTGCATTTCTTCCTTTGGACCTTCCTCAACCTCCCTAGAGTTGTTCCAGTGGGGAAATGAGGTTCCCTGGTTAGAATTTCAGAGTCTATGGGTCACAAACCCATTTTCCGGCAAGTAAGGTGGGGGCATGAATTCACTGAGTGATTCGTGTCCTCGAGGATGTGGATTAGCTAGGCCTACCTCCCTCGTGCTTTTCTGCCACTCTGGACGCCACGAAACCCCCTTTGGAAGCCTTTGGAAGAAGCTCGCCGCTCGCAGCCCTCACTGTCACTAGAGAAGATGACACATAGAGGAATTCATCTTGGCTTTTCACGCGGTGTAGTTCTCTCTTGAGCATTGGAGAACCTTCCTCTCTCCTTCCTCTAGCCTATGGAAGCTTTGAAGCCCTGCTTCGAGCCTCGATTGTGTCTCACAGTCAACCTTGTCGGAGACGACAGCGAGTTATGTCGAGAAGGGAGTATGTGGTGCCGTTCTTGCTTTCAAGCAATAGAATCACTTCCTCTCCATCCCGTCAACCTTCTAGGAACTTTGAAGCTCCGACCCACTATCTCCAACAGCTCTTTCTTCTCTAGGCACATCGCCGAAATTGCGACATCGATGAGGTAGATGGGTGGAAGCTTCAGGTCGTTCGATGCCTCATTAGAGCTGACAAGTCCTCTTCCCTCTTGCTTCCCTCACATATGGATGCAAGATCTGGTGTTGGGGAAGCCCTAGATGGCTTCCCAAGCAATCGTCGCTAGCGAGGTTCAGTCGCCTGCGACCGTCAAGTGTTTTTAAAAGTTTCTTTTTTAAAAAAACTTCTTTTCTTTTCTTTCTTGCATTTAGGTCCTTTCATCATCTTGCATATCAGTCCCTGCATTTATTTGTAAATCATTTTAATAATGTTTGGTTTTGGTAAGTTTTCAATTTGGCCCATGCATTTTTTTTATAAACTTTCAGGTCCTAAATGTTTGACATAAAACCTCAGATTTTGTTTTCCTTCATCTTCAGACCACTGATTTGCACATTTAACCCTGAACTTCACTAAAATTTCACTCAGCACATGCTTTTCTGGCACATTTACAAATCAGACC
The DNA here is from genome assembly GCA_024699735.1 of Posidonia australis. Classification (NCBI taxonomy): domain Eukaryota; kingdom Viridiplantae; phylum Streptophyta; class Magnoliopsida; order Alismatales; family Posidoniaceae; genus Posidonia; species Posidonia australis. Next base: position 2,869 of record JAMKQA010024278.1, read on the forward strand.
CTGGAAATTCCCATTTTCACCCAAAAACACATAGATTTGCACATTTAACTTTGAATTTCTCTTGAATTGCATTGAATAAATGTTTTTTGGTACATTTACAAATCAGACCCTGGAAATTCCTATTTTCACCCAAAAACACATAGTTTGCACATTTAACCCAGAATTTCTCTAAAATTGCATTAAAACATTTTTTTTTTGGCATATTTACAAATTAGACCCTAGGAATCCCAATTTTTACCCAGAATGCATAATTTTACACATTTAACCCCCACCTTCCATGAAATTGCATAGAAATGTGTTCTTTAGCACATTTGCAGATTAACCCTAAATATCCCAGTCTTTACCCAAAAACATGTGTTTTTTGCATAGAGGCCCCTAGAAACTAACAAATTCCAGCCATGCATTCATTTGTACATCTTGTTACTCTTTTCATGCATATATTCTCATGCGTATCTTTTTGTATCTTGCACTCACATTTCAAACTCATTTCAAACTTATTTCAAACTTAGTCTTCACATTGTTTTTTGGATTTCCTCCGAGTTTCGTGGTTTTTATTTGATTTGGATTTTGATAGCCCAAGGGTGTACATTAATAGGCTTGACAATGCCGACATGGACCCGAATGAGGATTATTTTCTCTCATTTGATTTTCTCGGATTTCTTAAGTTTTTACTGTTTTACGTGACACTTTTCGAATATTTTCCATTTTCACAATTTTCCTCATTGCCCAACGATGTATAGTAATGCGACATTTTCAATGCCTACATTGTCCCCTTAGATTATTTTCCTTATCATTTCTCTTTCATTCATTGTTTCTTAGAGATTTGTCATGTTTTTGCATTCATCTTAGGCATGCGCATTAAAAGTAGACAAGCATACACACACTAGAACATGAGCAAGCGGTTAACCTTGAAAGATCGATTTCTTCAGACGCATGGGAGTGTTTAACACCTTTCCCATGCGTAACAAGAATCCATATGCTTGCTCTGGCCCACATTGATTTATGCACTTCATCCATTAGGCACGGAGCACACATGTGTTTCTTTGCATTGATTTCTTTGGGTTCTCTTTGTGTTTGGTATTCCTTGTCCTTCCATTAAAAGATTAGGTAGCGACTCTTTTTCCTTATCCTTTTTCTTATCTTTCTTTCGTGTTTCCGAGTCGAGTCTCCTTTCTTGGATTCACCATCTTCGCCGTGATCATATCGGGATTCCTTGTGTGTTTCTGCACACTTAGGAGTCGTGTAGGGTTCCACCGACATGGTCACAACATGCTGTACAACTGTTGTGGAGGGGTGTGGATGATGTTTCCATGGATCTGGCTGTTGTGGCATCCATGCACGAATTGACAACAGTCGGCTTCCATGGTCGATTAGAAGTAGCCTTGTTAGCATGATCTTCTTAACTAATAGCACCCCATTCATGTTTGGACCGTAGGTTCCTGCATGGATCTGAAGCATCAGGGTGTCGGCCTCCTACTTCTCTACACATTGCAAGAGCATCTGGTTGTAGGATCTTCTGTATAGGTGTCCAGCTCCTAGAACGTATTTCGACGCCAATTGTGCCATGGTTTTCTTATCTATAGCTGAGGCGTCGGGAGGGTGGTTGCTTGATTCTAGATAGACCTTGATATCATGATACCATGGAGATTCCTTTGCAACATCTGTCTCCTCTATACTCACACAATGGGCTAGTTGTTCCATGCGGGTGATTGATAGTTTGACTTTGTCGTCTTCTAGGATCAAGAGCCAGGATGCTAAGGTGGCTAGTGCATCTACATAGGCGTTCCTCTCCCTATTCATGAAAGAGAACCAGATGTCCTTGAATTCTTTGATGAGCTTTAGCAGGGGTTCATGGTATGGCACAAGCTTTGGGTCCTTGGTCCTCCAATCACCATTGATTTGTGAGATGACCAGCATCGCATCGCTATGTACTTACAACTTTTGTACACCATGCTCAAGTGCTAGTTGTAACCCTAGGATGCATGCTTCATATTCTGCCTCATTGTTGGTGCATTCAAAAGACAACGTCTTGGTGAACGGGGTCAGTTGTCCCTACGATGTTGACAGCACCACACCTATCCCTCTACCTTTCTTATTGACGGCTCCATCAAAGTATAAGTGCCACTGTGGCTCATCTTTAGGGCTATCAGGCTTTTCATCCTCCATAGCGAATAGGATATCTTCATCAAGGAATTGTGTCTGCAATGGTTGGTATTCAGGTAGTGGTAAGTCAACTAGATGATCTACCATAGCTTGCTCTTTTACTGACTTCAGTGTGATGAAGGTGATGTCATATTAGGATAACAGGACCTGTCACTTAACACATTTGCCTACCAATGCTGGCTTCTGGAACAAGTATTTCATAGGATCATGTCGACACAATAGTAACACCAGGTAAGCCATCATATATTGTTTGAGTCGCTGGGTGGCTCATACTAGGGATAAGCAGACATTCTCTATGGTACTGTACTTGACCTCGTAGTCGTTGAACTTCTTGCTTAGATAGTAGTTGCCCTTTCCCTACGCCTTGACTCATCATGTTGCCCTAGAACTATGCTCATAGAGTGTTGTGTAGTTGAGAGATGTAAGAGCAGAGGCTGTCCCGATGTTAGGGGAATTAAGACTGGAGGTTCTATCAAAAGCTGCTTGATCTTGTCAAACGTGGCATGGCATTTGTTGTTACACTGAGTTTGTGCATTTTTTCTTAGGTGTTTGAAGATCGACTTGCAGATTGGGGTGAGTTGCGCTATGAACCTACTGATGTACTGTAATCACCCCAATAATTCTCAAACCTCCTTTTCATTAGTAGGGGGTGGCATATCCATAATGGCTCTAGCTTTGTGTGGATCCACCTCTATTCCTCTCTGACTGATGATGTAATGAAGGAGCTTTCTAGATGATTCCCCATATGCACATTTAGTAGATTGAGATGGAGTTTATAGTTCCTTAAACGGTTAAACAACTTTCTTAAGTAGGAGAGATGATCCTCGGGCTCTTTGGACTTAACGATCATGTCATCCACGTATACCTCAATTTCTTGGTGCATGAGGTCATGGAATAGCACTGTCATGGTTCTTTGATATGTTAAGCCTACGTTCTTGAGTCCAAATAGCATTACCTTGTAGCAGATGACTCCCCAAGGGGTGATGAAAGAGGTATTCTCCATGTCCTCTTCTGCCATTCTGATCTGGTTGTATCTTAAGAATTGGTACATGAATGATAACATTTTATGCCCTGTTGTGTTGTCGACCAAGGCATCAATGTGAGGAAGTGAGAAGTCGTCCTTGGGGCTCGCCTTATTGACGTCTCGATAGTCTATGCACATGCAGTCCCTCCCATCTTTCATTGGTACTAGGACAACATTGGTCAGCCACTCTATGTACTGGACGACCTTGAGGAAGTTCACTGTATGTTGCATTATGATTTCCTTTTTAAGTTTTAGGAACCGTTGTGGTTGCCATCTTCTGAGTTTCTACTTGACTAGCTTGACATCAAGCTTCAATGGTAGTGTGTGCACCACCACTTCGACATCTAGGCCTACCATATTGTCGTAACTCCAAGCAAAGACGTTGGCGTATTCCTTTAGAAATGCTATGAATTCTGCTTTGGTTTGTTGTGAAAGTAGGGCACTGATGCGTACCTCCTTGATGTCCTTGCTGTGCCAATGATAAACTACCTCAATTTCCTCCTTCATTTGTAGATTCGAACCTTCTAAATCATTATCAAAAAATTGGGGCTCTAGCACAACATCGTAGTCTTCGCTGTTCAGATCATCCTCATCTTTGTATGCTATAAGCTCTGGTAGGATTTCTAAAGGTTCGGACTGCAATTTGAGAGGTGGTGGTGTCTTCTACCACTCGTTTTTTGTGACATCTCGTGGTGGTCACACTAACTCTAGTGTCTCCGTATTTGCAATGTGCGACCATTGTCTCTGTGGGAACTGCCAGCATGGTGGAATGCTCTTCTACCTCTACTATTTTTTTTAGGTTTTTTTTTTATTTTTCCAATTTTTTTGGGTTTTCTAGTTTTTCAATTGTTTTTGGATTTTCTTTACATTGTACAAGGAGTGATGTTGAATGACGGCTATTTTACTGCTGATTGATATGAGTGATGCTGCCCACGCTCTCTCCTGAGCCTAGCTCAAGATCTTTTTTTTTGACCCTCACCTTGCTTGAGGTGAGGTTTCGACTACCAATACCACTTAGACCTGCCTCCATGCTACGGAGTGATTAACTCAATTGGTCTAGTGGGTGCTTTCTCTGGTTCTACCAAGACCGTGATGGTGGATTGGTCTTGCTACTGGCTGACTCTGCTTCTGCCATAACTGCCTTGCCTTTCCTGTCTTAGTCCTGCTCAGAGGCATCCTCTGTTAGGGTGCCTAGTTGCTCCTAGAACAAGACCTCTAGGTCTCTAACCAAACTGTCTATCTATGCCTCCACCATATCTGCTTGTTCACCATCCGAGGGAAAATCGACATAGTATGGACAAAACTATTGTGGTTCCTGCTCTGTAGCTGATTCTGAGACAAGCCCTAACATGGTGGTTGACTGGTGAGTTGACAAGCTGGGTGAGACTGTCCCCAAAGCTAGTGGCGTCTCTGCCACTGACTCTGATTGTGTTCGCATGAGGTATCTGTGGATTTCTCCCATTGAGCACTGTGCAACTTCTTCGACAAACTGTTCCTCTTTTGAGTAGTAGTCTTTGATGCAGACCCATTCTTATGACTGTTGGGGTGTATCCTGATGCGCTAATGTCACTGTGGCTGGACTCTAGTTTGGATCTAAGTGACCTGTGCCGACAAGTTAGTCAAACCCCGAGGGATGACGAGCTATGGGCGTTTCCATGAGTGTAGTTCTAGGGAGTGTGCTTCGTAATTAAGTCCTTTGTGCTCCCTTCGTTCCTTCACTCAGATGGGCTCAGTGATTCCTTGGAATCCCCATTTGAGACACAAGTTCTCAACCATCAATAAGGGATTGTTGCGAATGGTCAAATGGCTGACACGTTCGAGGGTAAAGATAAAGTTGACTAGCTCAAACCTATTGACTCTAAGCATGACATCTGTAGGCTTAAGGTCAAAGTGGACCGTCTGGGGATCAACAAAGGACACATTATCAACCTTCTCCTTCTCAAGGTCGTCTGTTATGAAAACAACAATGTCATTGCCCCATTGGAAATTGACCATGCGATGGAGAGTCAAAGGGATCACTTGATGCTTGTGCAGCCAAGGGCGCCCAAGCAAAAGGATGAAAGATGGCCTTAGATCCACAATATAAAACACCACATCGAATACAACTGGTGTAGAAACCTGTAGACACTCCAATTTTGCAAGTTTGCAGTTGGTCTCTTCAAGAATGGACTTTTAGTTGGTGGGCTCTCAATTATTTTTCCCCAAGACCAAGTTGACATCCTAACCTAATTTCATCCACAAAATCTAATCCTAAACCCTAAACCTAACTCAAAAACCCTAATCCAAAACCCTGATTCAAAATCCTAAAACTAATTCTAAACCCTAAACCACATTCAAAACCTTAATTCGAAACCAAAAAAACTAATTCAAAACCCTAAAACTAACCTAAACCTAATCCAAAACCCTAAACCTAATTCAAAACCTAATCCAAAACCCTAAGCTAGCCTAAATCATAACTTAAACCCTAAACCTAACCCTAAACCCTAATCTAAAACCCTAACAACCCTAACCACTTCCCACTCCACCATAACAACCTCTAACCACCTGTAACAAATTCTAACAACCCATAACAAATCCTAACCACTTCCCACTCCACCATAACAACCCATAACAAACCATAACAACCCTAACCACTTCCCACTCCACCATAGCAACCCTAATCACTTCCCACTTCACCATAACAACCCATAACAAACTACCTAGCCATTGCAAGCCTAAAAATACCCCCTTATTTGCAAGAGAAAAATGGAGGAAAAAGGGAAAAAGGAGAGAAAAAACTTGAAAACTTGAGAGGAGAGCAACCAAGGAGAATTGTTCCAATCAGAGCAACTAGATGAAGCTCAGATTAGAGAGGAATCTCAGATTAGAGAGGAAGCTTAGAGAGGAGAAAAATCAGGGTTCAGGCCAACCCCAGCCATCTCTTCGGGAAGCTTCAGCAAGCTTCGACGACCTTCTCCACTGTCAACTCAGGTAAGCCTCGATCCTAGCTTAATTTCATTCAATTTCAATTCCTTAAGACCTCCTCAATCCTCCTGAGTCAATTCCAGTAAGGCCAGGTAGCTTCCTTGGCTGGAATTAGAGGGTTTTGGGTCACCGGACCCGATTCTCTAGTAGGAGATGTGGGGGCACAAATCCAGTGAGTGATTCGTGCCCTAATGTGTGTAGTTTGTTTGGTTTGGTTCTTTTCTTGCTCCTCCTCCACTCTAAAAGCTGTTCCTTCACCCTAGACGCTATTGGAAGCTAGCTGCCAAACACAGCCTTGCTGTCGCTGAACAAGACAACCCTTGGACGGGGTCAATCGGGTGCCTCCTGCCTCGTAGCTCCTCTTCGACCCTCGGGATACATTCCCCAGCTCTCCTTTTACACACCAAAGCTCCAAGGACCTCGCATCGAAGCCTAATCGCGTCCTACAGCCACCATCGCCAAAATCGTCGTAGGGCATGGTTGGGAGGGGAGCTCACGTAGCATTTCTTGCCTCTGGATGGTGGAAAATGCCCCTCTCCATGCCCTCAGCCTTTCTGGAGCCTTGGTCCACCATTCCAGCACCTCCAATGGCCTCATATTCTCCATCACCGTCGTCGAAGTCGCAACGATGGTGAGTGAGGTGGGGAGGAGACTGGGACCGCTCGATGCTTGATCCAACCCACTAGATCTTCCCCTCTTTCTTCCCTATGGCTCTCAGTGTGTTTGGATGCCAGATCAAGCATCGGAGAGGCTGTGGATGGCATCCCAGATGGACGTTGACGACGAGGTTCCATCGTCGGCGGTCGTCGTGCCTTTATTTTAAAAAATAAAAGCTTCTTTTAAAAAACTCTGTTTCGTTTCTTTTCTTACAACTAGGTCCTTTTATTTTGCATTTAAGCCCCTACATTAGTTTTTTAATCATTTTAATAATGTTTTGTTTTGTAAAATTTCAGTGTGATCCTTATGTTTTCCTTTTAATATTTTTCAGGCATTAAATTTTGACATAAAACCCCTTAAATTAGTTTTCATTCATTTTAAGTCTAGAATTTGCACAAAAAACCCTGAACTTCATTAAAATTGTTTTGAATGAATGCTTTTCTTGCACAATTGCAAACTAAACCCAGGAGATTCAAACTTTTACTCTAATGTGCTCAGAATTACATTTTAAACCCTGAACTTCACTGAATTTACACTGAATGCATGATTTTATGGCATATTTGCATATCAGTCCTTGGAAATTCAAGTTTTCATACATGAGTCCATTATTTTGCACATTTAACCCTAAATTTCTTCAAAATTGCATTAAACACATGTTTTGCTTGCAAAATTGCGGGTTATACCCTAGGAATCTTGATTTTTACCAAAAAAGCACAGTTTTGCTCATTTAACCCCCAACTTCCTTAAAATTGCACAAAATGTGTTTTCTTAAGCATTTTTACTAATTTAGCCCTAGAATCTCAGCCCTTACTCAGGGACATGTACTTTTTGCATAGAGGCCCCTAGAAATTTACATATTTCACTCATACTTGCATTTTGTACATTTTGTTCCCCTTTTCATGCATACTTTCTTACGTCATGCATGCATTTTAAACTTATTTCAAGCTTAGTTTTCACAATATTTTTTTGATTTCTTCTGATTTGCATGATTTTGATTCGATTTGGATTTTCATCGCCCGAGGGCGTACATTAACAGGCTTGACAATGCCGACATGGGCCCGAACAAGGATTATTTTCTCTCATTTGATTTTCTCAGATTTCTTAAGTTTCTGTTGCTTTGCGAGATGCTTTTCAAATATTTTCAATTTTCATGATTTTCCTCATCGCCCAAGGGCGTACAGTAAAGTGGCATTCTAAATGCCTACATCGTCCGTCGAATTATTTTCCTTATTATTTCTTTTCCTTTTATTCATTTCTTTGATTTGGCATATTTTCACATTCATTTTAGGCATGTGCATTGAGATAGGTAAGCATACACACACTTGATTATTAGCAAGCAGGAAACCTAGAATGACCTAATTTTTCAGACGTATAGGGGTGCCTAACACCTTCCCCATGCGTAACAAGAATCATTACCCTTTCTCTGGCCCACAATGGCCAAGTGTTGCATCCATTAGGCACATATGTTTTCTTCACCTTGATTTCTTTAGGTTTTCCTTTGTGTTAGGTTTTCCTTGTCTTTCCATTAAAAGACTAGGTGGCGACTCCTTTACCTTATCATTTTCTTATCTTTCTTTGGTGTTTCCGAGTCCATTCTCCTTCTTTGGATTCACCATCTTCGCCGTGACCATATCGAAACTCCTCGTGTGCTTCCATGCACCTTGGAGTCGTGCAGGGTTCCACTAGCATGGTCACAGGAACTGGCGACTCTGCTGGGGATAACTAGATTCTGGCTTTCGTTTTGGTTTTCTTGCTTGCTTGTCATTGATCTATACACTTTGTGTTTGTTTGCTTGTTCTATTTGTTTGCACATATTTGACTGTACATGCCTTTTTACACTATTGCTATGCCACCACACATGCGTATGACCTGATTCATGCCTCTTGTTATGATGCTTGCTTTTCTTCACTTACCAGGTGAGCACTACACTAGCCCATGTCATCCTCATGCCTTTTGCTTGTTGGTTGAGTGATTGGATGTCATGATTGTGGGTTTTCTTCCTCTTTTGGATTTGCCATTATTAGGAGAGTAGAGACATGTTTTGCCCCCCTTCTTGATTAAAATAAAACACACTAACACAGACAAACAAATGATAAGGCATAACTAGAGACAAATGCCCACATTTTGCTTGGTTTAATAAATTGCAAGTAAAAGAAACAAAAGCATATTGCATGAATGATCATTTTAGAAAGCATGCATCTTCTCCTCTGTGTCCAACTATAGTTTGCAAAGGACAATTCTGGTAGCCCATTCTATAGCTTTGGCATAGGACTTGTTGCTAGTTTGTCCCCCTTTGTCCGTGTTTGTGTTGATGTTAGTAGAGGGTATAGCTCCATGCTACTACAGGAGACAAGGCCACCAACGCACCACCCGTTCACTACGTGTGCTTTGACTAGGATTTAGAACGGGAACCTTACTTTTCTGACCAGAGTCAAAACCTAAACCCATGAGTGTGTCTCATGTGGTCAACCCCATGTGGGACATGCTTGGTGAGAGAGTGCACTTTAGGACATTCATCTAGATTGTGTGTCATGGCATGCCACTTTAATAACTTGCATTTGTCTTTGCATCGTTGTTTAGGTTTTGATGCCTGTCTCTTTTGCCTGTTTATCACAAAGGTAGCTTGTTGCGAGGTCCACAGCTAGGAGCCCAGGTGTCTCCATTGCAGTCGGCCTCCTGTGGTTGTTTTCTATTGCCTTTTTTCGAGCAATTGGTCACTTTTTGTAGTAGTTCGTCTTAGAGCTCATGCATTTGTCTTTGCCACAGCTCCATTCATATTCGCTCGTGGTCAGCCATGACCCAATTGACTAGCGAGCTCTCTGTTGTTGTTCTGGAGGAAATCCCGAATTCAATTCCTCCATCTTTCACTTCTTCTGATTCTCCTTCCCTCCATGCATTCCATTTTAGGGTTCATGGGGACTTTGAATCCACTTTGGGGCATTCGCAGGCACTCGTCGCTCAGGAGCCTGTCACCAAATCCACTGCGGTGACCATCACATAGGTTCTAGAAGTGCCAAATGCATCTCTTTCCTCGGGTTTTCTTGTTCCATGAATTCAGTCGACTGCGGCTACTTCTGCCATAGGGTCTGTCCCTCTCCCGCTCTTGCCTTCTGACCCATCCATCGGTGAGTCTTCTGCCATGCAACCACAGCATCTGATGGCTCTCGCAAGGAGGCTGCAGTGCATGGCTCTCTATCTTGGTCCTACATCTACTCCTTTTCCCTTGACCCCTGAGGTTCCGATGCAGACCACCTCAGCATTGCAGGCTCATTCCACAACACTTTCGCCCATGCCATCGCCTCAGCTCTTCACTGCTCCGACGATGAGGGCGTCAACTTTGCCTCCTGCACCTTCACTGCACTATGCATAAAATGTGACTCCATCACCTGGTGGCCAGTCGTTTGGGATGGCTGGAGAGCAGTATGGCTCGAGCTTGTTGCCCGGAATCGTACTGGCACAACAACTGTTGCTCCCTCACTCTACATCTTGCATGACACAGCATGCAATCCATTCATACCCTTTGCACCAGATGTTGGATCATTTACGCATGACATCATTACACTCAGCAGCTACGCACAGGTATGCTTGCCCTTATGCCTTGACACTAGGAGGCGTTAGGGTGGATACGGAGGAGCGCACACGCGTGACCCACACGACATACGTGGCACCCGCATCATTTGCTCCTGCCTCGTCAGTAGCAAATTCAGACACCCTCTTGGCAAGGATCGATGATCTGGAAAGAGCACTTCGTCAAGTGCAGGGCAGGGAACATCAGTCCTACCACTTCCGGGACCTCTAGTATTTTCTAGAGCCGACACACCCCTCGAATTTCCACATCCTGGAATTTAAAAAATATAATGGTAATGGCTGCCCAATATCCCATTTGAAGGCGTATTGTGGAGACCTCGTGCAGCTTTAGGGCGATGAGAGATTTCTGATCCGCTTATTCCAGAAAGTCTGATAGGGCCGGCACTTAGATGGTTTATATCCCTCGACATGGCCTTTAACAAGACTTGGAACGACCTCTCTAAGGCGTTCCTAGAGCAATACTCCTTCAATCTCGACTTGATCCCTAAGCGAGAGGATATTGTCACAATCCGGCAAGGCCCCCACGAGTCATTTGGGGAGTATGTCGGTCGTTGGCCTACACTAGCCTCCTAGATCAAGAATAGACCTTTTGATGAGGATCTATTCAGATCATTATAAGAGGAGCACAACCAGTGACTGGGGCTCTACTTAGCATTCAGCCCATACTATTGCATCACTGATTCGGGCTGGCACTCGCGTGGAGAGTTCGATGAAAAGTGTGAGCTTCCCTGCACTCTCTACATTCGCCAAGCGGGCCACTTCTTCTGGTAATAGCTTCAGCAACAACACTGTCAACACCAGCAATGTCGCGAGGGCAGCCGTCACTTTCATCAAGCCTTCTGTGAAGCCTACTGGAGTAGAGAGCCAACCTGATCTGAACCAATTAGAAGTTGCACCTAGCTCTCCTCCAGACGAATTGAATCGCTGATGGGACCATCTAGACATCGGGCGGTAGTCTAGAAAATTGAGATGGAAAAGGGAAGCCTGGAATCCGTCCATCAGGATCGAAATTCGTAGGCGAGAGGGGTGGCACCGAGTTCGTCCTGACGGATCGAACAGCGGATGGGACCATCTAGACTTCGGGCGGTTGTCTAGAAAAATGAGATGGAAAAGGGAGGCCTCGAATCCATCCACCATGATCAGAACTCAAAGGTGAGAGGGGTGGCACTGAGAATCGTGCTGAAAGATCGAACAGCAGATGGAAACATCTAGACTCTGGGCAGTCATCTAGAAAAATGAGATGGAAATGGAAGGCCTTGAATCCGTCCATCAGGATTGGAACTCTAAGGCGAGAGGGGTGGCACTGAGATTCGTCCTAACGGATCAAACCGCAGATGGGACAATCAAGGCTTCGAGTGGTAGTCTAGAGAAATGAGTTGGAAAAGGAAGGCCTTGAATCCGTCCATCTGGATCGGAATTCTAAGGCGAGAGGGGTGGCACCGAGATTCATCCTAACAGATCGAACCGCAGATGGGACCATCTTGACTCTGGGCGGTAGTCTAGAAAAATGACATGGAAAAAGAAGGCCTTGAATCCGTCCATTAGGTTCAGAATTCAAAAGCGAGAGGGGTGGCACCGAGATTCGTCCAGATGGATCGAATCGTTGATGGGACCATCTAGACTATGGGCGGTAGTCTAGAAAAATGAGATGGGAAAGGGAGGCCTTCAATCCATCCATCAGGATCGGAATTCAAAGGCGAGGGAGGTGGCACCGAGATTCTTCCTGACAGATCGAACCGTGGATGGGACCATCAAGACTTCGGGAGGTTGTCTAGAAAAATGTGATTGAAAAGAGGGTCCTTCAATCCATCCATCTGGATCAGAATTCAATGGCGGGAGGGGTCGCATCGAGATTCATCCTGACGGATCGAACCACGGATGGGACCATCTAGACTCCAGGCGGTAGTCTAGAAATATGAGATGGAAAAGGGAGGCCTTAAATCCGTCCATCAGGAACGGATTTCAAAAGTGAGAGGGGTGCCACCGAGATTTGTCATGACAAATCGATCCGCGGATGGGACCAACTAGACTCCGGGCGGCAATCAAGAAAAAAGAGATGGAAATGGGTGGCCTTGAATCCATCCATCCGGATTGGAATTCAAAGGCGAGGGAAGTGGCACCAAGATTCATCCTGATGGATCGAACCACAAATGGGACCATATTGACTCCGGGCGGTAGTCTATAAAAATGAGATGGAAAAGGGAGGCCATGAATCTGTCCATCAGGATTGGATTTCAAAGCTAAGAGGGGTGGCACCGAGATTCATCCTATTGGATCGAACCATGAATGGGACCATCTAGACTTCGAGCGGTAGTCAAGAAGAAAGAGATGGAAAAGGGAGGCCATGAATTCATCCATCAGGATCGGAATTCAAAGGCGAGTGTGGTGGCACCAGGAATTGTCCTGACGGATGGAACCACTGATGGGACCATCTCGACTCCCGGTGGTAGTCTAGAAAAATGAGATGGAAAAGGGAGGCCTTGAATCCATCCATCCGGATAAGAATTCATAGGAGAGAGGGTGGAACCGAGATTCATCCAGACGGATCGAAATGCGGATGGGACCATTTAGACTCTGGGCGGTAGTCTAGTAATATGAGCTGGAAAAGGGAGGCCATGAATCCATCCATCAGGATCGGAATTCAAAGGCGAGAGGGGTGGCATCGAGATTCATCCTAACGGATCGAACCACGGATGGGACTGTGTAGACTTCGGGAGGTTGTCTAGAAAACTAAGATGGAAAAGGGAGGCCTTAAATTTGTCCATCTGGATTGGAATTCAAAGGTGAGAGGGGTGGCACAGAGATTCGTCTTGACAAATCGAACCACGGATGGGACCATCTAGACTATGGGTGGTAGTCCAAAATATTGAGATGGAAAAGGGAGGCCTTGAATCCGACCATCAGGATGCAAGTTTAAAGGTGAGACGGGTGGCAGTGAGATTCGTCCAGACGGATCGAACCACAGAAGGGACCATCTAGACTTCAAGCGGTAGACTTGAAATATGACATGGAAGAGGGAGGCCTCAAATCCGTCCATCAGGATCGGATTTCAAAGGCGAGAGGGGTGGCATCGAAATTCATCCTGATGGATCAAACCACGGATGGGATCATCTAGGCTCTAGACTGTAGTCTAAAAAAATGATATGGAAAAGGGGGGCCTTGAATCCATCCATTAGGATCATTATTCGAAGGTGAGCGGGGTGGCACCGAGATTCGTCCTGATGGATCAAACCACGGATGGCACCATATAGACTATGGGCGGTAGTCTAGAAAAATGAGATGGAAAAGGGAGGCCTTGAATCTGTCTATCAGGATTGGAATTCAAAGGCAAGAGCAGTGGCACCGTCATTCGTCCTAAGGGATCGAACCGCGGATAGGACCATCAAGACACCTGGCAGTAGTTGAGATAAATGAGATGGAAATGGGTGGCCTGGAATCCGTCCACCTGGATTGGAATTCAAAGGCGAGGGTGGCGGCACCGCGATTCATCCTCTGACGATATTCTAGAAAAATGAGATGGAAAAGGGAGGCCTTGAATCTGTCCATCAAGATCGAAATTCAAAGGCGAAAGGGGTGGCAGTGAGATTAACCTTGACAGATCGAACTGCAGATGTGACCATCAAGACTCTAGGCGATATTCTTGAAAAATGAGATGGAAAATGGAGGCCTTGAATCCATCCATCTGGATCAGAATTCAATTGCGAGAGGAGTGGCACCGAGATTCACCCTAACGGATCAAACCGTTGATGGGACCATCTAGAATCCAGGCGGTAGTCTAGAAAAATAAGATGGAAAAGGGAGGCCTTGAATTTAACCATCAAGATTGAAATTCAAAGGCGAGTAGGGAGGCACTGATATTCGTCCTGGTGGATTGAACTGTAGATGGGACCATCTAGACTCTGAGCGGTAGTCTAGAAAAATGAGATGGAAAAGGGAGGCCATGAATCTGTCCATTTGGAACGTAATTCGAAGGCGAGAGGAGTGGCACCGAGATTCGTCCTGATGGATCGAACTGCGGATGGGACCATCTAGACTATGGGTGGTAGTCTAGAAAAATGAGATGGAAAAGGGAGGCCTTGAATCCATCCATCAGGATCAGAATTCAAAGGCGAGAGGGGTGGCACTGAGATTCAACTTGAGGGATCGAACCGCGAATGGGACCATCTAGGGTCCGAGCGGTAGTCTAGAAAAATGAGATGGAAAAGGGAGGCCTTGAATCCAACCATCAGGATCAAAATTCAAAGGTGAGAGGGGTGGCACCGAGATTCGTCCTGACGGATCGAGCTGTGGATGGGACCATTTAGACTCCGGGCGATAGTCTAGAAAAATGAGATGGAAAATGGAGGCCTTGAATCCGTCCATCACGATCGGAATTCAAAGGCGAGAGGGATGGCACTGAGTTTCGTCCTGACGGATCGAACCACGGATGGGACCATCTAGTCTCCTGGCGATGGTCAAGAAAAATGAGATGGAAAATGGAGGGCTTGAATCCATCCATCATGATCAGAATTCAAAGGTGAATGGGGTGGCACCGAGATTTGTCCTAACGGATCGAACCGCGGATGGGACCATCTAGATTTCGGGCGGTAGACTTGAAATATGAAATGGAAGAGGGAGGCCTTGAATCCGTCCATCATGATCGGATTTGAAAGGCGAGAGGGGTGGCACCTAGATTCCTCCTAACGGATCGAACTACAGATGGGACCATCTAGACTCCGTGCGGTAGTTTTGAAAAATGAGATGGAAAAGGGAGGCCGTGAATCCATCCAGCAGGATTGGAATTCAAAGGCAAGAGGGGTGGCACCGTGATTCATCCTAAGGGATCGAACCACGGATGGGACCATCTAGACTCCTGGCAGTAGTTGAGATAAATGAAATGGAAAAGGGAGGCCTTGAATCCGTCCATCAGGATTGGAATTCTAAGACAAGAGGGGTGGCATCGTGATTCATCTTAAGGGATCGAACCGTGGATGGGACCATCTAGACTCTGAGCGGTAGTCGAGATAAATGAGATGGAAAAGGGAGGCCTTGAATCTGTCCATCGGGATCGGAATTCTGAGGCATGGGTGGTGGCACCACGATTCATCTTGACGGATCGAACCTTGGATGGGACAATTTAAACTCCGGGCGGTAGTCTAGAAAAATGAGATGGAAAAAGAGGCCTTGAATCCATCCATCAGGATCGGATTTCAACAGCGGGAGGAGTGGCAACGAGATTCGTCGAGATGGATCGAACCGCAGATGTGACCATCTAGACTACGGACGATAGTCTAGAAAAATGAGATTGAAAATGGAGGCCTTGAATCCATCCATTAGGATCTGAATTCAAAGGCGAGAGGGGTGGCAACGAGATTCGACCCGATGGGACTATCTTGAATCCGAGCGGTAGTTTAAAAAAATGAGATGAAATAGGGAGGCCTTGAATCTATCCATCAGGATCGGAATTCAAAGGCGAGAGGGGTGGCACCGAGATTCGTCCTGATGGATCGAACCATGGATGGGACCGTCTAGACTCCAGGCGGTACACTTGAAATATGAGATGGAAGAGGGAGGCCAAAAATCTGTCCATCAGGATCGAATTTCAAAGGCAAGAGGGGTGGCACCGAGATTCCCCTGACAGATCGAACCGTGGATGGGACCATCTAGACTCCGTGGTGTAGTCTAGAAAAATGAGATGGAAATGGGAGGCCATGAATTCATCCATCAGGATCGTAATTCAAAGGCGAGAGGGGTGGCATCGAGATTCGTCCTGACAGATCGAACCACGGATGGGGCCATCTAGACTCTAGGTGGTAGTCCAGAAAAATGAGAAGGATAAGGTAGGCTTTGAATCCATCCATCAGGATCGAAATTCTAAGGCGAGAGGGGTGGCACCGTGATTCGTCCTAAAGGATCAACCGCGGATGGGACCTTCTAGACTCCAGGCGGTAGTTGAGATAAATGAGATGGAAAAGGGAGGCCTTGAATCCACCCAACTAGATCGGAATTGAAAGGCGAGGGTGGAGGCACCGTAATTCATCTTGACGGATTGAACCGCAGATGGGACCATCTAGCATCTGGGCGGTAGTCTAAAAAAATGAGATGGAAATGGGAGGCCATGAATCCGTCCATCAGGATCGGAATTCAATGGTGAGAGGGGTGGCAGCGAGATTTGTCCTGACGGATCGAACCACAGATGTGACCATCAAGGCTCCGGGCGATAGTCTAGAAAAATGAGATGGAAAATGGAGGCCTTGAATCTATCCATCAGGATCGAAATTCAAAGGCGAGAGGGGTGGTAGCGAGATTTGCCTTAACGGATCGAACTGCTGATGGAACCATCTAGAATCCGGGCGGTAGTCTTGAAAAATGAGATGGAAAAGGGATGCCATGAATCCATCCATCAGGATAGAAATTCAAAGGCGAGAGGGGTGGCATCAATATTCGTCGTGGCAGAACAAACCACGGATGGGACCATCTAGACTCCAAGCGGTGGTCTAGAAAAATGAGATAGAAAAGGGAGGCCATGAATCCATCCATCAGGATCGTAATTCAAAGGCTAGAGGAGTGGCACCGAGATTCGTCTTGACGGATCGAAGCACGGATGGGACCATCTAGACTCCAGGCAGTAGCCTCGAAAAATGAGGTGGAAAAGGGAGGCTTTGAATCTGTCGACCAGGATTGGAATTCAAAGGCGAGGGAGGTGGCATCGAGATTCGTCCGAATGGATCGAACCGTCGATGGGACCATCTAGACTCCAGGTGGTAGTCTAGAATAATGAGATGCAAAATGGAGGACTTGAATCCATCCATCAGGATCAGAATTCAAAGCCGAGAGGGGTGGCATTGAGATTCATCTTGACGGATCGAATCGCGGATGAGACCATCTAGACTTAGGGCGATAGTCAAGAAAAATGAGATGGAAAATGGAGGCCTTGAATCCATCCATCATGATCAGAATTCAAAGGCGAAAGGGGTGGCACCGAGATTCGTCCTGACGGATTGAGCCACGGATGGGACCATCTAGACTTTGAGCGGTTCTCAAGAAAATATGAAATGGAAAAAGGAGGCCTTGAATTCGTCCATCACGATCCGAATTCAAAGGCGAGAGCGGTGGCACCGAGATTCATCTTGACGGATTGAACCGCGGATGGGACCCTCTAGACTCTGGGCGGTTGTCTAGAATAAAGAGATGGAAAATGAAGGCCTTGAATCCATCGATCAGGATCGGAATTCAAAGGCGAGAGGAATGGCATCGAGATTCATCTGGACGGATCGAACCGCGGATGGGACCTTCTAGACTCCGAGCGGTAGTCTAGAAAAAAGAGATGGAAACTGGAGGGCTTGAATCCATCCATCAGGATCGAAATTCAAAGGTGAGAGGGGTGGCACCGAGATTCATCCAAACGGATCGAACCATGGATGGGACAATCTAGACTCCAACTGGTAGTCTAGAAAAATGAGATGGAAAAAGGGAGGCCTTGAATCCGTACATCAGGATCGGTATTCAAAGGCAAGAGGGGTGGCACCGAGATTTGTCCTGACAGATCGAACCACAGATGAGATGATCTTGACTCCGGGCGGTGGTCAAGAAAAATGAGATGGAGAAGGGAGTCCTCGAATCCATCCATTCGGATCGGAATTCAATGGCGAGAGGAATGGCACTGAGATTCGTCCTGACAGATCGAACCACAGATGGGACCATCTAGACTCCGGGCAGTAGTCTAGAAAAATGTGATGGAAAATGGAAGCCTTCAATCCTTTCGTCAGGATCAGAATTCAAAGGCGAGGGAGGTGGTGCTGTGATTCGTCCTAACGGATCGAACCGAGGATGGGACCATCTATACACCGGGCAGTTGTCTAGTAAAATGGGATGGAAAAGGGAGGCCTTAAATTCGTCCATCAAGATAGGAATTCAAAGGCGAGGGAGGTGGCACCGAGATTCGTCCTGATGGATCAAACTGCGGATGGGACCATCTAGACTCCAGGTGGTAGTCTAGGAAAATGAGATGGAAAAGGGAGGCCTTGAATCCTTCCATTAGGATCGGAATTCAAAGGTGAGAGGGGTGGCACCAAGATTTGTCCTGACGAATAGAACAGCGGATGGGACCATCTAGACTCTGGGCGGTAGCCTAGAAAAATGAGATGGAAAAGGGAGGCCTTGAATTCGTCGATCAGGATAGGAATTCGATGGCGTGGGAGGTGGCAACGAGATTTGTCCGAATGGATCGAACCGTGGATGGTACCATCTAGACTCTTGGTGGTAGTCTAGAAAAATGAGATGGAAAAGGAAGGCCTTGAATCCATCCATTGAGATTCGTCCTGACACATCGAACCACAGATGGGACCATCTAGACACCTGGCGGTAGTCTAGAAAAATAAGATGGGAAAGGGAGGCGTTGAATCGGTCCATCAGGATCAGAATTCAAAGGCGAGAGGGGTGGCAGCGAGATTCGTCCTGACTGATCGAACAGTGGATGGGACCATCTAGACTCCTTGAGGTAGTCTTGAAAATTGAGATGGAAAAGGGAGGCCTTGAATCCATCAATTAGGATTGAAAATCAAAGGCGAGAGGGGTGGCACCGAGATTCGTCCTGATGGATCGAACCACGGTTAGGGCCATCTAGACTCCAGGCTGTAGTCTAGAAAAATGTGATGGAAATGGAAGGCCATGAATCCATCCAACAGGATCAGAATTCAAAGGCGAGGGGGGTGGCACCAAGATTCGTCCTGACGGATCGTACCATGGATGGGACCATCTTGACTCCAGGCAGTAGTCTAGAAAAATGAGATGGAAAAAGGAGGCCTTCAATCCATCTATCAGGATTTGAATTCAAAGGCGAGAGTGGTGGCTCCGAGATTCATCCTGACGGATCGAACCACGGATGGGACCATCTAGACACCGGGCGGTAGCCTAGAAAATTGAGATGGAAAAGGGAGGCCTTGAATCCATCGATCAGGATCGGAGTTCAAAGGCGAGAGAGGTGGCATCGTGATTCGTCCGAATGGATCGAACTGCGGATTGGACCATCTAGACTTCAGATGGTAGTCTAGAAAAATGAGATGTAAAAGGGAGGCCTTGAATCCGTCCATTAGGATCGGAATTCAAAGGCAAGAGGGGTGGCACCAAGATTCGTCCTGACGGATCGAATCGCGGATGGGGCCATCCAGACTTTGGGTGGTAGTCTAGAAAAACGCGATGAAAAAGGGAGGCCTTGATTCCATCCATCAGGATCAGAATTCAAAGGCGAGAGTGGTGGTATCGAGATTCATCCTAACGGATCGAACTACAGATGGGACCATCTAGGTTCCTGGTAGTAGTCTAGAAAAATGAGATGGAAAAGGGTGGCCTTGAATCCATCCATCTGGATCGGAATTTAAAGGTGAGAGAGGTGGCACTGAGATTCATCCTGACGGATCGTACCGCGGTTGGGACCATCTAGACTCCGAGCGGTAGTCTAGAACACTGAGATAGAAAAGGGAGGCCATGTATTCGTCCATCAGGATCGGAATTCAAAGGCGAGAGGGGTGGCACCAAGATTCATCCTGACGAATCGAACCGCGGATGGGATCATCTAGACTCTGGGCGGTAGTCTAGAAAAATGAGATGGAAAAGGGAGGCCTTGAATCCATCCATCAGGATCAGAATTCAAAGGCAAGAGGGGTGGCACAGAGATTTGTCCAGACGGATCGAACCGCAGATGGGACCATCTAGACTCTGGGCGGCTGTCTTGGAAAATGAGATGGAAAAGGGAGGCCTTGAATCCAATCATTAGGATCAGAATTCAAAGGCAGGAGGGGTGGCACCGAGATTCGTCCTCATGGATCGAACCGAGGATGGGACCATCTAGACTCTGGGCATTAGTCCAAAAAAATGAGATGGAAAAGGGAGGCCTTGAATCCATCCATCAGGATCAGAATTCAAAAGGGAGAGAGGTGCTTTGAATCCATCCATCAGGATCGAAATTCAAAGGCCAGAGGGCCTAACCTTCTATTTAGCCAAAAGGATCTGCTAAGGGGATCTTATTCAAGTATCAGTGCACCCTGGATCGTCACCGCTATGGGGGATGTAAGTTGAAATAGCGTTGTGCCCTACTGCATTTGTTATTTTGTAAGAGCCATTATGTGGTGAATGTCACTTCTCTATAAGAAGGTGCACTGACCATCATTTGGAAGATAATTTGTACCAAGCGTTCTCAACACAGTCCCTCTTTCCACAAAGCAGCCTACATGCCTCTGGTCGAAGGCTTTGGCTCAGTTACATGGTAAGTTGGCATTCTGTAAGGAGCCTGATACGTGACCTTTGACCGAAGAATAGCTGACATGCCCCTAGTCGACGATTCTGGTTCAATTACATTGTGGCTGGTGCGTTGTATTTGACTTTTGACCAAAGAGCAGTTGACATGCCCTTGGTATTGGACTGGCTAGACATCACTTAAGGGTATGGGGTCTTGGAAGCCAAACTGTAACTACAGATGTTCCTTGAACCACTAGAGTACTTGAGACATTACTAGTCGAAGCAAGTGATACAATCATCAAGTGACTAGAAATATGTATTCCCACATGCCATCCTGTATTGTATTTGGAAGGTAGAAATACTCGGGACAACTCGATGAAGGCCTTTAATTAAGGTTGTAACTTGCCCTTGGCTGGTATGCCTCGGATGTGTTCTGCTCAACTGTGGTGTTCTGATAGCTCTGTATTTGGCCACACTATTGTAGGATATTCTCCCAATTGTATTTGCCAAATTCTAGATTGTTGCATAGAGTCCACAGCCATGCTGTTGTCTCCGCTAATCATTTGATGTACAGGTCCCGATCAGAGAACAACTGACTTGCTCGTGATGAACCAAGCAATGGATTGTGTGGGCCCAGCTAGAAAGCAGCTGACATGCCCCTAGCATAAAAGGTGTATGATGCTCAGAAGTCAGATCAGGAGATACAAAGGTAAAAAGGATGCCTCTGACATTGAGCCAAGCTACCTTGGGAAGTGTTGGGCACCACTTGATGATGTAAAGACTTGAAGATTAGGCTGTAACTGTAGGCGTACTTTGAATCACCGAAGTGGCCGCGGCTGATTTTTGTTGAGTCCAAAGACACATTTGTTCATTAACTAGAGGTATGTATATCCATCCATTGTCCTGAGCTATACTCTGATGGCAGGAAGTAATGTGATACATCATAGTTTATCTTAGGCTGGCTATTCTCTATTCTGCTACTTATTATGTCATTATGCTCTGACTGCAAACACGTACTTGCCTTTGTTAACCTCGCGCATTCCCCAAATATTGTCTACCACACTTGAACTGTTGTGGAGGAATTGCTGTCACACTACTAATTCTATAGGTCCGTGTAGCTCGTACACTAACTAGTGTCCTCACTGTATATGCACTTTGACTACTGAGGAGCTAAAATGTCCTTGGCTAAAAGCACTTGGCAAAAGTCCTATTTAGCAAGTCTATATGCAAACAAAAAGATTCATCCAAGCGAGGCTATGATGATTATTATTGTTGTTGTGGACTCTATTACTATGAACAATTTAGTTATTTAGGAGTGAATTTTTTTTTTGATCAAGAAACACATGCCTTGTGATTTTAGTTGCTTGTTTTTTGTATTCATCGCTTCACTCGTTCAATGAGTTCATTATCTAAATCGTTTGTTTGTTTAGTTTAGCTATTTGTTTGCCCTTAGTTAGGTTGGAAAGCTATATGCCTATTAGAAGAGGATGACTCCTTCGACTCAGTTTCTACTATAGAGACTCGCAAGTCATCAGGTGGCTCTCGTTGGGTAGTAGTGACACTCGAACTCACTGTAAGGTAATGTAATGGACCTGGCTCCATGCCAAACTCTTTAAGGTCCTACACCTACTTTTTCTTTTCAATATCATTGTCTTTTCTTTTACTCCCTCATAGACGTGCGGTTTCACTCTAACCTTGTCTTGGAGGTAATAAGTGCCCGATCAGGAGGCCTTTATTGCAAGAGGGTGGGTTAGTCCCTCAAAGGTGTGAGTTTACTGAGCGCATACTCCAACTCCTCTCCAAGGTATGGTAATGGTAGAGCTATTGTGACCGTGCCCGTCTGACCGAGCCCGACCCGGAGGGAGGGGTGGAGAGGAGGAGACCACAGCCATGACAATGATGGCGAAGGCGCAAGGATAAAAGAAAAAGAAAAAGGAGTCGCCACCAAGTCTTTTAAGGGAATGACGAGGAAAACCACAAAAGGATGAATGCATGGGATGCAGATGTGAAGGCTGGATGTCTGCTAACCAGAGGATGGGTAAGGATTCCTATTACGCACGAGGAAGGTGTTAGGCACCCTCGTACGCCCGAGAAACTCGGTCTT